>JBAMCJ010001242.1:0-11438 GCA_037075205.1 Drosophila prostipennis | reverse complement strand
TATGGCCGCTCTCTTTCCGCGCCCGTGTGTGTGCGGTACACATTCAGCCATGTTACTACACGGCGGCCATCTTTACAACTGTTTGGGCGAGAGCGAGCAGGAGAGAGCGCGAGCGAGAGAGGGAGAGCGCGCATTATTTTGTAATACGACTTTTTTCCCGTTTAAGTGCTGCCCTGCTTTAATTTTTTACTGCAAACGCTTTTTGGGAGCAGCTTTATGGGCTCGTAAAAGCAGATGGGGCCTAAAGGGGTTAACAACGAGTTGAGAGCTAATTGAGTCGCACTAAAAACGGGGTATAAAATAAATCTATCAGTGGAACATGATAAGGTGGGGTTCCTTGACCATAAAACCAGATGGATGCCTGAAACTTAAGGTTTCAATTAAATAAGCGGAAACTGAAAATGTCAACCATCAAATAAAAGCCCCACGACCTCTGAAATGCCTCTTTGAACACACCTAGTTTCTAAATATATCAAAAGAACCCAAGAACCTCCCCAGTTTTTGAATACGAAAACCTAAACTGCGCACTGAGAGACTTTTCTACTTGTCTGCAGCCAAAAAAGAATTACAAAACTCAAACAGACAGCGAAATTAAACATTTCTGCACTAAAAAGTGGGCAATTTAAGTCGGGAAAGGGCACTGTCTCTCTCTCGCACACACATTCCGAGAGCGCGAGCGAGAGAGAGAGCGAGAGCGGCAGAGGCAGACGGAATTACACACATTGTAATAAATAAGGAAGGTCGTTGCCATAGCAGCAGCCGTTGGCGTCGTTTTTTTCCCCCACTTATTGTTGTTGCTGCCGGAGAGCCGCACAGCCGCTCTCCCTCTCTTTTGGGGCTCATTCAGCAACTGCTGATAACGAATCAGCTGTTCTGCTATTTGGGGAGGTGTGTCCGTGCGCGAGTGTGTGGGTGAGTGACGACTGTCTGGCTGCCTCTCTTTTATATTATTTTCTTTTCCTTTTTTTCCAAGCATATGTTTGTTGGAAATTGCTTGGTAGTTGTTGTTGTTTTGGGTCTGTTTGTTGCTGCCGTCATATTGCTCTTGCTTGTTGTTGTTGCTTTATATGCAAGGAGAGAAAACTCGAATGGTGATTTTATATTTGCACAGAAATCGGAAACTAATATAAAACTCTTATTTTTAATAGAGGTAACAAATATAGTAAAAAGGTTCCATTGATTTGATGTCTGAAGACGCTTTAAGATATTAGTTAGTTAGTTAGTTGTTCATGATTCTTGAATTGTTGTTTTTCTTAGTTTTACTTTTGGTTCGATTGCTGCTGTTTCCTCTGCTCTTGGATTTGCGTTAGTTTGTTGCTGCCAAGTTGTTGCACTTGCGCCTCCCTGCGAATGGTTATTACTGCTCTTGTGTCTTCTGCCTTCTGCTGCTGGCGTGTTGTTGCTGCTGCTCGTGGGCTTGATGTTGCTGCCGTGATGTTGCTGCTTGCGTGCCTAATGACGAGTCGGCCGCATTACAGTTTGATTACGGGGCCGCCAATTTGGAAATTACCAAACTGCTCGAATTAGAGGAACAGTCGCTCTGCGACTCAGCCCATGGCTCAACCTCAGCCGAACGGCAAAAACAGAAGAACAAAAACGGCCAACAGGAAATTGGCCAAGACTGGCACCAGCAACAACAGCAACAAGAGCAACAAGGCTAGAAATTATCTAGAAAACTTTACGAAATTAGAAATTCTAGACAGATAATGGTTTACTCAAGTGGCGTTGGTTAAATTGCAGAATAAAAGGGGCATTTGAAGGTATTTAAATACGGATTTTAGGTTCTAAAATAGTTTTCCGCTACCTAATGAGAACTAGTAATCTCTCCCAAAAGCACCAAATGTCTTCTAAAATGTACATACCTAAATACATTAATGTTTTCAGCACTCAAAAGTTTTTACTTTAAGTTCAAATAAATTTATATGAGTTCAAATTATTGTGAAATATCATTTTGTGACGGACAAAGTTGGCTGGGTGTGAAATTTAATTCTCTGCAGGGATGGTTACGATCGAGTATCGCATTTCGGAACGAGTGAAATATATAATTTTGTACAATTTCCATTTAAATGCAGCTCTATGATAACATTCAGCTCTGCTTGTTTTCTCCCCAGGGTCATTCTTTTGATCTGCAGTTTTCGGATTTCTGGCATTCACTCATTAAATCGGTCCAGCCCACATTTCCTGTTCCTCTAATCTCTGTCATCGTCTCTTTTTTATTTTTCCTTTGTACTATCGTTCTGCTCCTTTCGTCCCGTTCCTTTTCTTCCCTTCTGGCATATCGAATTCATAACTCAACTGCCTTTCTCTTGTTAAAGTCACAGTCCTCCCGATCTGTTCTCCCTGGGCCGCCTTGTTCGCCTGGTACAGTGAAGCCCGCCGGAAACCTGTTTGCATTATTAAGTAACCGCTATGCCGGGGACTGTGTCCGAGTGCGACCGGTTGCGCTGCATGGCTTCTTCCCAAGAAGATGGTTATTCAGCCGTCGCTTCTATTCCCCGGTGTCCGCACGAACTTTCGTTTTTTATACCCGGTACTCGATGGGGGTTAGAGGTATGCTGCCTTTCAAAAACCCTGTTTTGCCAAGAAATGTACTTATAAATATCGAACCATCCCCTTCTTGGTAGTTCCTCAATTTGGTCTCAGTACTTACAACTAATATTATTAAAAATAGAAATGAACATCACCAGGTGTCTTGAGCACCATCTAATAATTTATTTACGGAGTTTCTCTCCTATTTTAATGCTTAAATATTTGTCAGATTGTCCGTTTCAATAATAAAAACCAATTAAAATCGCAATACTCATAAGTTTAAATAAAAATAACAATAAAATGCAATATTAATATATAGAAATAATAAAAATATAAAAAACTATATAACTATTAAAAACAAGAGAAAACGCTATAGTCGGGTTGGTGTCCCGACTATCTAATACCCGTCACTCGGCTAAAGGGAGTGCGAGGGAGATGGATATATAAACTTTGATGAGCCATAACTTTTTAACGAATGGTCCGATTAAAAAAATTTCTTCTACATTTCGATAGGTATTGATAAGCACAACAAAACTGCATTTTTACTTTTCCGAAATATTTAAATTTTTAAAATCGTGTATTAGCTATTGTGGGCGTTAGAGGGGGCGTGGCACCTTCTTGAAATAAACTTGCGCTGCGTAGGAACTCCAAGAATCTTCATGCCAAATAACAATCCTCTAGCTTTTATAGTTCCCGAGATCTCAGCGTTCATACGGACGGACAGACGGACAGACGGACAGACGGACAGACAGACATGGCTAGATCGACTCGGCTAGTGATCCTGATCAAGAATATATATACTTTATGGGGTCGGAAACGCTTCCTTCTAGCTGTTACATACTTTTGCACGAATACAATATACCCTTTTACTCTACGAGTAACGGGTATAAAAATAATAATTAAAATAATGTAATAGTAATTTGAAAACTACAAAATATTTGATGTTAGTAATTAAGTAAGTAAGTGAGGAAAATTGGTTAAATATTTTAAAAATATCAACTCAATGTGACTAGCGCGATAATTATAAGTGTGCACTTGTAGCGCTGGGATATTAAATAAATAAAATATAAGAGTCAGTTGTAATTGCAATTAATGTTTAAAAATCGAAATTACTTATTATTTAGGCAGTAAACTAAACTAACTAAACCTTCTTGTGCTGAAAGAAGGGCAGCTGAATGCAGGGTATCTCAAGATCGAGCGCTGCGATCGTGCAGGCCTTTTTTGTATGTCCCCCCTCCCATTGTGCTGTTGCTGTTGCAGTTGGCTTGTCTGTTTGTCTGGTCCGCTTGTTAATTCGAAATAAAAACAGGAAAATTTACTTTACAATCTGTGCTAAAATCGTAAATTTTTAGCCCGGCTCAGGGGAGCGGTTCCACGTCCAGTTTCGCAGGTAAGACGAGGCAGGCAGGCTAATCCGCTTGGGCATGACAACGATGACTATTTGTTCTCGGCCCGGATCTCCTGCCTCCCGCCCCGCCCCTCCCCTCCCCCGCCGACCGCTCTGTTTGCGGTTCCACGTATTCTCGTACTCTCGAATTCTCGGGCCGTGCCTAGTTGTTATCTCTTCTTATTTAATTTTTGGCTGCCATTGCCGGAGTTGCTGTGCTGTCGCCGTCTAATCTCCCCGGCAATATCATCACGAACGCTGGAGACCCGGCTCACCGGCTCCTCAGCTCCTCAGCTCCTCAGCTCGTCGGTGCGAGAGCCTGGCCGTTGATTGATGCGTTTCCCATTTGGAATTTATGCCATGGACCATTTTGGGCAAGCGCTAAGCAATTCATTTTTTTCCAGCCGAGCAGTCCTTGCTGCCCCCTCCCCCTCCACTCAGCCTCAGTCCAATCCAGTCCGTTCAGGGGTGGTTACCCAGCCACTTTCCCGTCAAATCTGGCTGTTTTTTTTAGAGCTATAATACTATTCTTTTGTGCAAACTTTTGTCAATAGGATTAACGTCAAAGAAATCACCTACCCAAAGTCTTGCATTTTCGATTTTATGTAAATTTTAAATTTGTTAGAGGACAAGCATAAGAATTCATTGTGTTGTATGCATTATGGAAAGGGTAAGTGAAGTAAATATAATATAAAAGTTCACAAGGACTTCGCATAAACTGCATAAGTAAAAATTGTACCCTAAACTCCAAAAAAATTTAGAAAAACGCCTATGGATTTGCTTTACTGGCGATTTTTTCTATATTACTGGAAAATTTCTTAAATTTAATAAATTTTGATTAATTTGAAGAACATTTTCTTTACTAGTAGAAATTTTTTTTTATTTTAAAGAAAAAAATCGCCAGTGAAGCAAATCCATAGGCGATTTTCTAAAATTCAGGGCGATTAATTTTTTGAGTGTATCGTAACAAAATATTTCTTGATCTTAATTTCTGCTATAGAAAATTTTGAAAATAACTTCTATATGAACGTTGTTCGGATAAGTGTATTCACAAAAGTTATAATAAAGTTGACGACTGTAATATATATCTTCAGATGGACAAAATATATATTAAAATTGAAGGAAAGAAATTCGAGAATTTATTTATTTATTTTGGAAAATTTTACTAATCAGTATTAAAAGTGTTTCACCTTAGACTTAATTAAAACTTAACTTTTGTTGGTGGCAAGGAAAGGTTTTCTGTACGACTCAAAAATAAGTGCCCCATAGCTAGATCCTTACGTCCGCAACTCCCTTTCTTTTTGGATGCCTGATTTATAGCACATTTTCATAGATCACAGTGGGCATCACTGATCGGATCCCCTCCAGCTGCAATCAGCGGCTTGATCGGGCGTGCGATACTCTGCCAGGAACAACGGCAGCAGCAGCAGCAGCAGCAACATCGAAACCAGCAACATCTACCGCAGCAACAGACACAGCAGCAACATCAGGAGCGTCCGAGGGGCAGGCACGTTGCCCATGGACTTCGGACGGCGTGCACGTCGAGTGAATCTAAATTGCTAAATACCTTTTTATGGTTGCTGGCAGTCCCACTGTACCGCTGCTCATGCTGCTCATGCTGCCCCTGCTGCGGAGCTTCAATTTAACATTTTAAAAATGTATCTTCGTATCGCCGGCTTTCGCAGAAGCGATCCATAGTTGCTTCATAATGTATTGTATACATTTTGATTTTCCCTGAAACCGAACTGGCGAACTGGCGAGCTGGCCGCCTCATTCCTGTGATTCATCATGGAGCTGTGGCCGCTTTTGGTAGTTGCTCCTTTGGCATGTTTTTAATAGCCCTTCGGGAATTATTCATTTCCATTGTCTCGCTGCCGTCCAATTTCGATTGCCCATCGAGTTATAAACAATTTCAATTATTTTTCTCGTCTCCTTTTCCGCCGCACGAAATTATGCAACTAATTGCCGGGAATTCGGAGCATTTGACTCCCAAAAAGATGCGCTCGTTCTCCTTCCTCATATCCAGTTGTCTGTCAGCTGGCAAATGCATAATTAACTTGACCTTCGTTCGCCAGAAGGGATGGCCAGGAAAGCAGACGGAAGGGGTGGAGAAATTGCAGTTATACGACTCGGAATTTTATTATATTTTTCTTCTTCCCGAAAGCGAGGATGGTTCTACCGTTTATTTCTCATGTTATGTTTTTTTATTGGAAATGCTATTAAACGGATTCCACTGAAAATACTTTTGACGAACTGGATCCCGGAATGTCGTTCATGTTTGGGCTCACAAAAAGAAATCGAAATACTGCGAGGCAAAAACCTATGGCAACCACTTTGGCAAGCTATTATAGTTATGTCCCTGGGCATTTCTGGAATTTCGAATATAAATACCATATATTCGATCCTCAAATTTGTCGGCGGGCTATAATTGTAGATCGTAATCACAAGTCTGAGCGAAAACGAGTGCTTTTTAACGGTTTCCAAGATGGGTTTCAGTTGAAAAGCATTTTAACTTTTTTAGGGAGTGGTTGGTAAAGGGTTTGCTATACATTTCAATCTATATAAATCTGAGGAGGATGTGAATAAAATATGACAAAATGATATAGGTGTTTGATGTTAAATATCCATCTAATTTCGGCATTACATTCAAATTGCCTTGCATTGGGATTGATTGCCATTACCATAAAACAAAAAGCAAGCTCGCAAATTCAGAGCCCAAAGCGCCGCTCCCCTGTGAGTTAGGGCCACTTGCAGCGCATATATTTAAAATAATTTCCAAATAATAACAGATCCTCTCAAAAGGCTCCCCAGTCAGTTGGCAGTACTCACATAATCTTGCCAGCATTTTACAACAATTACGATATTCTTTACGTCGAAGAGGGAAAACGTCGATTTGGAAATGCCGGCGGCAGTAAATGGCGAAAAAAACCCATCAAAAGTGTATATCAAGTCTTGCCATATAAAGGCAGTCCACGGATCCAATTAGTAAACAATTTATATGCACTTTGTTTGAGGCGAGGGTATGACTTTGGGCTTTTTTTCTTTGGATGGAAAAAGAGTAAGGGAGACCTTATCTGGATAAACTATCGAATGGGTATGGCTTTGGGAAGTACATGTCATTAGTACTGTAGTTTCAACGTGTTATTTAGAGTTTATTTATACATTGTCCATATACCTGAAGAGCAGAAAACATATTTTTGACACAGAGACCAAGCTATTATTTTACAGCGCTGCGAATGGAAACGAAATTTATAACTCTCGGCTTATAATTTTCAGACCTTGGAAATTGACAAAAAATTGTCCTGTTTTTAGTAAAATAACCTTTAAATACATACAATTTCAAGATTTTCTAAAAACAAAAACATTTTTTGTTTATTTTCAAAGGCTGGCGATTTAAAAGCGCGATTTCTAAATTTTAGAAAGAAATGTTTATGAGTGTAGTCGTTTTAAATTTTGAAAAATAAAAATAAATAAAACATGTAATTAAAAAGAACATATAATTAATTAATTAACCACTCAGATTTTACGAATTACAAAATAAGAAACTAAGTTCGTCAAGGCGATGTTTATACACCCTTACAGATCGTTTCTTCAAAATGAAAAATTAATCTCAAAAATGTTACAAGTATGTTACTTTTAGATTTACTTCCGTGAATATTAAAAAATATATATATATAAAAATAATATAACATAGCCGTCCAATTTTTGAAATGTGATTCTAAAATATTTAAAAAAACAATGCAATAGACCAGAGTAAAAGAGAATATGCTCAAAAACAGCAAAGCTCTAATTTTCGTAGGGTATATTGTATTCGTAAAAAGGATGTAACAGGTAGAAGAAGGCATTTTCGACACTCAGAAACTATAAAAACTAGAGCTATAGAAAGTTGAGATTAACCATACAGATTCTTGGGGTTCCTGCGCAGCGCAAGTTTGTTTCATCAAGGTTCCATGCCACCACAATAGTCTTAAACGACTTTTAACTACCACATCTTTGAATATTTCCTAAGTGTATAAATTCAATGTTGTTACGTTTATATAATATCGAAATGAAGGATATAGTTTTCCGATCCTGCAAAACGGTTAAAAAAAATCATAGACATTTTCCCGATATATTAAACAAATGAGGCCCTAATAAACCCCCAAACTCAGACCTTAAGGATATGAAAAGGCTCTGCGATTTAATATGGTGTTTTATATTATTAAATTTCGGTTTTTTCTACTTCCTCTTTTTCCCGATTTTTGCATTGCCTTTTCTTCCACTTGGGCGACACATTTTCGAGTCACTTAATACGTCTCAAAGTCTCCCGATTGAGCTGCATTAAAGCAATTTTATTGCAGTTTCAAATTCCAGTTATTAACAACTGGTGAGCGGAAACGGGGAGGGGTTAAAAAGAGGGTGGAGGAGGCAGGTAACTCTGTCACTCCAGTTGACATATGGGGGTTGTTCGGCTGCCCTTGCACTCGTGTTACACATCCATATTTAGTTGCTGCTGATGCGGGCGCAATATATTTAAACAAATTGTTTTCGTTCTTATTTTGGTGGGATCTCGTTATAAGGGTAGCACCTGCTGAATAAAAGCACACTCGAAAAAAATGTCAATATGTTAGGTTTGACTACGTTTTAAAAATAATTCGGGTTTTCTTTAATCTCAGGATGATTATAAACTTGTTCTTTTTGAAATTTCCAATTTTTATTGGCATACACCAAATAATATTTGTTTTACTTGTGTAATTTGTTTTTGTTTGATTCAAAATTTCTGTGCGTGTACGCCCCAAAACAAACGTACAGAGTGCTTTTTGCAGATGGTGCGCTCGTTTGGCCAAAGTATCCAAGGGATTAAGGCTGTGGATGAAATGTATCTCGCAGCGCTTGCGATTTGCCTGGCACGCTATAATTTAGCATAAATTGTCCATGCTGTCGAGATTAATGTATCTAATGACCTGATTTGCTGATTTACAGTAATTTCCAGCTTATGGCGCGCCCGGAGAATTGCAGGCACACACTCACCGCCACTCACATGTTAGTTCTTGGCCGCTACCTGCAGATACATTTTGTTTGCGGCCGTTTTCCAGGAAGTGTGCGCCAGATACACCGAAGATACGGCCCCGCATCCGCGTTTTGCGGTCGAGATACCAAATCCACGAATCTTGGGATAGAAGTACACATCTTCGATACCCTCCGCTTGGTCTATCCTGCGGAAACGAATTTTCTGCTATTAATCATGCGGCCAATAGGATTTTTACTAGCAGCTCCTTGGATGGCCAGGCACTTCTTTAGGGTTTACTGGCCTAATGATGGGTCAGGTTAAGGGATTGAGCACCAGGTCTCTGGGTTTAGTAATAGAAAATGGAATCTTAGATTGGATTGTTGCTTGCCCTAGTTTAGTTTTGGGTTGTCGAGAGTCATCACTAAGGATTGGATACGAAAATAAAAACCTGGCCTTAACTAGTAAAATTCAGTTCCAAATATTCTTCAAGTATTATTTCTGACTTAATTTCTATTTAATATTTTTTTAAGGCTATACTTTCATTAAATAAATGTATCTCCCCAGAATAAAGATGTTTTTACTTCGTGAATTGCTCAAAGTATACAAGGTATATTCTTTGTAGCACATCAAACGTGCTAAGAGCATCGAAGTGGATTTCTTTTATCATTTTTTAGCATAGCCAACGTATCACCCATAATTTGGCGCTCAATCAGTCCGCTTCATTCGCATTCCCGCTGCACATTCAAGCGGCAAAGGGGTAAAAAGGAGGCGGGGACTGAGGAGGGGCTGAGATCTCCGCTTACAGAGACCCCAATCCCAAGTGAACCAAATCGAATCGAATCGCATCGAGTGGAAACGAATCGAATGGAAATCGAATGAAAATGGGAATAAAACTCATTGCACGGCCACTTGAGACGCCTTGAAACGCCTTTGACGGCTGTCGGTCGACAGCGCTGCTTTGATATAATACACTGAGAGAAATATGATCGAAAAATCAATAGCTTTCTTATGGTTTTGTCATATTTTATTATATTTAACTCTAAAGAAGGATGTCTCTACTATCAGGAATATACATCATATTGGTTGTTTCATTTCACATTTAATTTCAGTCAATTTTAGAAAAACCATCTGATCCTTAGTCAGAATAGATTGAAAATTTTTTTTTTTAAGTAAATTATTTTTATTCTTTGGTTTTTCAGCTTAAAAATAAATTTACATATAACCTGCTTCCCCTTCAGATCCTCTTTTATCATGGCGACCGATGGTGAAACTTACAGTGTAAGAAACAGAATTTAATTCTATTTTGCATGTTCACCCCCGACTCTCCGTTACTTCCTGTTCTGATCCAATAACAAATCGATGGCGGCGATAATTTCCACACGCAGCTGCTGCCGCTGAGCTGCATCTATTTATCTTGCTACCCCTTCCCAGGTCCGATTCCGATTCCCCCTATTTGCGAACATATATCTCCTTTTTCCTTGCCATTTATGTATTAAGCCCTTGAGTGCGATATTGCGGCTCAAGTGCGAAAGCAGGGAAGCCTTAAGCTTTTCATTTTGCGAGCGGAAATAAAACATAAAAGTAACTCTTGGATGTTTAATGATAAAGTTTGGCCCCCTTTCCAACCCCTGCCCGCTTTCGAGTGTGTGTTTGGCATTGTTCATTACTGCCACGCCCCTTGCCTCTTGCCCCGCCGCCCTCTGGGCGAGGGTTTTGCGTTTTTGCACGCTCAGCGAAAAAACAGGAATGAACAACAAAGAAAATAAGGAGCGAAAAACAAAACGGGAATTGTTGAAAGGGAAAAACGCATTAATTACGCTTTTTCAGCATAAAAAGCAGAAATCGAATCGAACGGATATGCCCGGGGTGGTTTGGGTATTATTTTTATTGCCGCGTTCCCAAAGGATACTCCCAGGACATGCAGACCCGATCCATTCGGGCTGGTTTACCGCTTGATTATGCGCACTCCATGGATAATTTCTGGGCGGTTCCCGAAACTATCTCAGAAACTCTGGCCAGCTGACACGCTCCATTAGAGGGGGATGGGGGAGGGGAAGGACGGACCGGAAGTGAATAAATGAAAGTCGACAGTTTTCAAATTAACCGATGCAATGACAAACGCCAGGGCAACGAAAAACGACCAACTATCAAAAACAAATTGTCGTAAAAAGAAATTGAAACAGAACAAGTTGAAGATGGACGGGGCGAAAGCAGCGAAGCGGGATCTGAAAAAACAACCGCAAAGATACGAAAAGGACGACGTCGAAACGATACAAGCAAAGGGGCCACACCTGTTATTAACATAGTAGATCTAAAAACTCTGGCACTTATTAAATTTGGTAAATTTAAGGTTCTAATTATTTCAAAATTTAAGGAATATTATTTTAAAGTTTAGTTTTTAACGTTTCAAGTTTAGTTAGCCTTGGATAAACTAGGAGTTTAACTAATTATCATATTAGTTTCAAGGTTAACGGCTCTTCACGGGCTTTAATATTTATTTTTTTGTTAATAGTATTTTTAAACAATCATAAT
>JBAMCJ010001235.1:0-74366 GCA_037075205.1 Drosophila prostipennis | reverse complement strand
CACTTGTTATGTAGGCGTAATGCATGCTTTCTTCGCTTTTATTGTCGATTCCCAAAATATTAATATGGTTAGAACGATTAGATTTTGTTCTAAAGGTTGGTCCGATAACTTTTTCACCATTAGCATCAATTTCATAAATGTTTATGCTGAAGTCTGAATTATTTTTTTCAAACTGAATTATTCCTTTATTTGTGATTGGAAACTCGATTCCCGAAAAATCCAATCTAATTCCGTCATATACAATTATATCATTATTGATATTTATTTGATAATTCTTGGGATTAGTCAATTTTCCTCTAGCATACTTTCTTTGATCTGTTGTTGCAAAGGTAGTACTCACATGACGTTTATAAGCAATATATGCTAGTATGCACCACTTAAAACAAAATACATCTGTATTTTGTACATTTATAAGTGCATTTCGGTGTCTTATCGGTTTCGGAACCATGATGTAGCCGCTAGCAGGAATGTCTTCTAGCTTTATTATAATGATTTCGAAAAATGTAAAATTTTTTATTGCCCAACCAGAGTCTTTTTCTTCGAACTCACTGCTCGATGTTAATAGACTATCTATTGCAGTGTTTAACTCAAGAATAATGTTTTCAATTTGATATATCGATCTATATGCAGTTGCGAAATTTTTTGTTGTTTCAACTGTGCCTCCTTCTTCTGTTTGTTTTACATAGGTACCATAAACTCTTAGGTTGAATTTAATGGCTGTATATTCTAACATGCAATGCTTTATTATATCAATTATATTTTTTTGACAATTATGGTAAAATTCTTTTAAATCAATAGTATTTTCGGCAGAACTATTAATTTGGTATGATTTTACTGGAAACGTAGTTTCCGTTCTAAGTCGAATAATATTTTTATTATTCTTTACCTCTCTGCGCGATGCATTTTTATGCTTATCGGTTAAAATATGTTGACGTTCTCTTGAGGCCAGATATTTTTCACCGCAAGTAGAACATAAAAGTTCATCTTTTAATTCATTTTCGGTCTCAGTAATTTTAATTTTTTTGGGATGATCAAGCATTTCCTCACCCTCCTCCACTCTCATTCGTTTGAGAGCATTAGCGGATGTCGTAGGAAGATCGTCTAAATTTTGGATACTTTTGTTCAATGCATTTTTATGCACATCGTCTAAAATATGTTGATGTTCTCTTGAGGCCAGATATTTTGTACCGCAAGTAAAACATAACAGTTCATCTTGTAAATCATTTTCGGTAATTTTATGATGATTAAGTATTTCCTCTCCCTCCTCCACTCTCATTGGATTGAGAGAATTGGCGGATGTCGTAGGACAATCGTCTAAATTTACGGTACTTTGGTTCAATGCATTTTTATGAACATCGTCTAATAAATGCTGATGTTCTCTTGAGGCGAGATATTTTTCACCGCAAGTAAAACATAAAAGTTCATCTTGTAAATCATTTTTGATTTCGGATATTTCATTTTCTTTGTGTTGATCTACTGGTTCCTTACCCTTCTCCACTCTCATTTGTTTGAGAGCATTAGTGGATGTTGTAGGACGATCGTCTAAATTTGATATACTTTGATTCAATTGATCCTGGTGTTGTTGTTCTTGGTGTTGTTGCTCCTGTTGTGGTTTTTGATGTTGTTGCTCCTGTTGTTGTTTTTGATGTTGTTGCTCCTGTTGTTGTTTTTGATGTTGTTGTGGTTTTTGGTGTTGTTGTTTTGATTGTCGTTTTCCACCATTCATTAATATTTCGAACGCAGTTTTGGGTCCTTTGCAGTTTTGATAGTGCTCATCAAAGTCATAATTGTTGACCAGGGTAGAGCATAAGTCACATCTTATTTTAGATTTTGCCATTAAAACTTGGAAAGCATTCCTAGGCTTTACGCACTTGGCATAATGAGCTTCAAACTCACTTATCTCAATATTTTTTGAGCACAAATCACAAACAATTGAGAACACCATTTTTGGTTTTAGTTTAAGTTTTTTTATTTAGTTGATATAGGTATATTTATATATATATATATATATATATATATTTGTAAATTGTTAATAGATTTCACCGAAATAAATGTAAACGTTAAACACAACTTGAATGTTACGCGCAATAACCGGGACCGAACGAAATCGAATATTTAATAAGAATGCAGTACTGAGGCATTTGAAGAACTGATCCTGAGCAATTTGAGTGGTGTCATTTTTATAGTCTAGAATGTTCACTTAACAGGTTGTCATCTACAGGGAGTGCATACAGGCATGTTGTACTCCTAGGACCAATCCGATTGGTTCTTGAATATACGAAGCAGACCAAGACCCCAGTCGAATGGTTATTAGAGGGAAAAGGAAGACAAGGATTGATAACAAAATACCGGGGGGTGAACATGGTGTATCGACTATGAAACAGGTTACGATGGTTTAGGAAAGGTAATCTCTGTGTAAGCAAGATATGAAAGATTGAGCACTTCGGTTCGGTCCAACATTTTCACAAGACGTTGCAATGCAACCATTAGAATTTTCTAAGGCCTTAAGCTGAGAGTAGCTAGAATAAGCGGGAGCGGGGTTTTTTTTATTAGTTTTGAAAAAAATCGTAAATTAGTTTACATACGCAAACATATACAATTCCCATAATCAGTGTGTTTGGTATCCGAAGCATCCTATCGTTTTATTGCATTTCAAAATATTGTGACCCCTCGTTATCTTCTGAGAATGAGCAGGAGAAAGTGCACCCACGAACTCGAGTATCACCCCCTACCCTCAAGTCCTTGTGTGTGTGTCTGCTTGTGCGTGGCTGCTTGTGCGAAAGGTGTGAAATTAAAATTTTAAAATTTTTGTCAAAATGTATAATTTTAATTTTAGAATCGTGAAAATTATACCAATGGAAAGGGCTTGAAAAATGCTTTCCAATGATACCAAATTTTTTTTTTTTTTTTTTTTTTTTAGTGTAGATTTAAAATGGGTCATCGGCGATTGTCGTCATTTTCGCCGGTTTTTGGGTAGTAGTGGAGAATTGGGTAAGCGGGGAAAGCCTCCCTTAAATTCATTTGAATTTTTCCGTTACCCGTGCCGTTTTATTTTCCGCAGTTTGAAAACCAATACTTCGTATACTACACAGAAAAATTGTAAGTTGTCTTGATACCAATCCTGAAAAATTGATTCCAATAAATCTTATTCAACCTAAATCTGAATGGCATCTCACAAGCTATTTGTTCCCTGTTAGATCCGTATAACTTTATCGGAGACATAAACATTACTGGAATTCTGAATTCTACATTCATCCATGAAAAGAGTTCTCAAGAATTCTTATACAACATAAACCTTTTTTTCTAGACACACTCCTGGAATCGTATAACGACTCCTATTCATCCTATACATGCACATTAACGTATAAGATTTATCCTAGACACGAACATTATCGTATAAGAAAAACCGGGGTAGGGCAGCGGAGGTCTCGCGATCGGCCGACACGGGAACGGCCGAACCGCAGCGGCTTTCCCCGCTTACCCAATTCTCCATTGGTATAATTTTCACGATTCTAAAATTAAAATTATACATTTTGACAAAAATTTTAAAATTTTAATTTCACACCTTTCGCACAAGCAGCCACGCACAAGCAGACACACACACAAGGACTTGAGGGTAGGGGGTGATACTCGAGTTCGTGGGTGCACTTTCTCCTGCTCATTCTCAGAAGATAACGAGGGGTCACAATATTTTGAAATGCAATAAAACGATAGAATGCTTCGGATACCAAACACACTGATTATGGGACTTGTATATGTTTGCGTATGTAAACTAATTTACGATTTTTTTCAAAACTAATAAAAAAAACCCCGCTCCCGCTTATTCTAGCTACTAAAGTTTCGCTTGATTTTGAGATTTGACCCAAATTGGCCTGTCACGTTTCACGTGGAATGACCCAACATGTACTCTTTTATTTCGTTTTTGATAAGGCAGTACTTTTTAAAAAATGCATGCTTTTGTGAAGTTAAGGTTAGCTACCTTATAAGAATGGATTGTCCAAATAGATATTAATTATTAAAAATACTCTCAGTCATAACGCAAGCATTTTTTTTATTTTTTAAAGAATTTTTAAAAATTAAAT
Source organism: Drosophila prostipennis (assembly GCA_037075205.1). Classification (NCBI taxonomy): domain Eukaryota; kingdom Metazoa; phylum Arthropoda; class Insecta; order Diptera; family Drosophilidae; genus Drosophila; species Drosophila prostipennis. The sequence goes on along the minus strand of JBAMCJ010001235.1, from coordinate 70,284 downwards.
TTCTTTTTATAATTTTCTAGCTTTTAACTATCTGATTTAGCTATTTTTGACCCGGCTGCCATCACCACTCATTTTTGTTTAAATGTCGCCGCCTACGATAAAACTTAAATTTGAATTCTGTCTATCGAAAAAGGTGGTAAAGTCCTAACTTTAAAAATCCACTATAAATTCAATTTTCCATGAATTTGGGCCATATCCAGCTTGTTTTATTTGGTAGGATGTATACTTTAAGTTTGTACCCATTATGATTTTTCAACGGATTTATTTCGAGTTTTTACGATACATACAGCCGACTTACAGAGGACCAAAAAACACATTTTTCATCTTTGTCGAGCTGCTGCGCTGCCATTACTTATCCAATCATATTGATCTGTATGGCAAAGTTAAGCTCTGATCTATTGACTTTATAATGAAATAAAAACTGGCCCAATTGGGTGGATATTTGCCGAGATATATTAAGAATTTCGAAAAAAGTCCGATATTTAACATTTTGAACTTTAAAAAATCTTTTAAAAAAAACTGTGCCATCGAAAAAAATAATTAGTGGTATTTTCGTGATCTAGGGGTCAAACACTAACAGAATTTGCCATAAATTGCTGGGCAGCACACCAAGAATATTATTTTGTAAACTCGTGTTATCACTTCTCATTTGCAACATTTATGTTTCTCGCTAATATCACCGTGTCATCATGGTTTTGTTAAGCGAAGATCGACCACCACCAATCTGCTTGAATTGTGATCAATTGTAATAAATGGATTTATGAAAAAAATGAACTCTGATATATCTGTGTATACAGAATTTAGTACGGCCTTTGACTCTGTTAACCATGTAACGCCCTTAATCTGAGGGCGTACAAATCTTATTAATCGTGCCGAGGATCGGAGTATTTAGTACTTAGTTTTGTAAATAGCTTTAAGTTTGGACACGGAGTCCCCATGTCGTGAATTAAAATAATAGTAATTAAGGAAACTAAGTCAGCTAGTGTTTAAATTTGAAGCCGAGACACGCACCACGGACAGAACCCCCTTAATCCGTTATCGCACTCGTGAGGTCGGCGATCGATACCACGATCGATAACAGGGAACTGGTTCAGAGAACATGACGCGAGCTGAAGTGCGATCTTTAGGAATCTGAATCGGTCTCTTTGGTTTCGACTTTTCACCGCGAGTAGACGTGTGCGCGAATAACCCTCCGACACGAGATTCACAAGCCAAAACGCCTAACCTCACATTCACTGTGCCCATCCGCGCCGCCCTATCATCCTCGAAGTTACACGTAAGCAAGAACATCCATTGTGAGGGCTGTAGCCAGGGCTCTACTTTTATTACTTGCCAAATATAGAACTGAGAGCTAAAACCAAACCCCGCGTGTTATTTTTCTACCGCTACACTTCCCCTCCTCCTCCACCCACCCGTTCTTGACCCCGATCGACGACGCGTGTTTGGCTTCCCATCCACACGACGTATTTCGGCCGAGAGCTTCCCCCCCCCCCCCCGTAGAATCCTCGTAGTCTCCGAGCTTAGCCGGAGTATAGAAACCCTTAGTCTCCGAGCCTAGCCGGAGTGTAGAAACCCTTAGTCTCCGAGCCTAGCCGGAGCGTAGAAACCCTTAGACTCCGAGAATAGCCGGAGTGTAGACCCGTAGACTCCGAGAATAGCCGGAGTGTAGAGCCCCCGTAGACTCCGAGAATAGCCGGAGTGTAGAGCCCCCTTAGTCTCCGAGAGTAGCCGGAGTGTAGAGCCCCCGTAGACTCCGAGAATAGCCGGAGTGTAGAGCCCCCTTAGTCTCCGAGAATAGCCGGAGTGTAGACCCGTAGACTCCGAGAATAGCCGGAGTGTAGAGCCCCCGTAGACTCCGAGAATAGCCGGAGTGTAGAGCCCCCTTAGTCTCCGAGAGTAGCCGGAGTGTAGAGCCCCCGTAAACTCCAAGCTCACCCGGAGCGGAGCAACCCCGCCGTTTACGCCCGGCGGAGTCCCCTTCCGCAATCCCGCAGCCAACTCCAATTGGAATCGTCCGAGTTCACGGCTAAGCAGTGCGATCACCCACTGAGTACCTCATTCTATCACCAGGGGTGCCTCAAACAGGACCCACCCGAGTTCACAACCAAGCAGTGTGATCATCCTCAGTATCTCGCTCCGCCACCAGAGGGCGATACTGACGGGTCTCATCCAAGTTCCCCACCAAGCAGTGCGATCATCCACTGAGTACCTCATTCTATCAACAGGGGCGCCTCAAACAGGATCCTCCCTGGGTTTCACACCAAGCAGTGTGGTCGGCCCTATTCCCACCGCAGGCCGCTAGGTGGCGCTCTAATAGATGCCTTGTCGTCAACCTCGTGTCCAGATCGGTTTGACCAACGGCTCTCGCGCACAGAGGCATACTCGGCGATTAGAATCCGTGCGAAAACAGCCCTTTACGATTGACTACCCCGTCGCAGAACACTCGTATCCGGGCGCCTTACAGCCTCCTCATACATATTCCTACTACAGGTCCCACTCTTCTATATAAATTTCTTGTATAGGTTCCTTTGCCCCGATTGAGATTCTACCCCGGCCAGAGAACTGCGTTACAAGTGGCGCCCGAACAGGGACCTGATAGGGAGAAAGACCAGGAAAACTACTACCTGTATGGGGAGTGCGTAGGCCCCGAGTGAGTGACGTAGTCGAACGGTTTCCGCGAAAGTGTCCCGACCGGGGAGAATAACCTTGACGAACTAGTGAACGCGCCCGGTATCAAGCCCACGAGCTTACTCGCGATCCCGTACAGTCCACGCGATCGAGTGTCTGTGAAAATACAAACGTATGGCCCAAGAAGCCCCGTAAAGACTCCAACAAGCGAAGATATCATTTCAAGACAACGCACCAAAGACTCCAGAAAGCGAAGACATCATTTCAAGACAACGCATCAAAGACTCGCTGCAAACATGGATCACGACCAGAAAATTGCTGGTGAGTCCGTTCCACACTTATTTCACAATCCTGGGGTCCCCTCGCGGTGGATTTATTCCCGCTTGAAGGCCGAATTACTAGCCTTTGCTGACGAATTCGGGTTCTCCGCCGAGGGAGTCGTCGACGACTTGCGGCGAAACTTTGTCACCCTAGTTAGAGACTCGGAACAAACCCAAGAGGTGTGGGCTCGACTAGCCGACCTAGGAAGGAAATATTCATCACGTGCCCCGAGCCCCGCACCCTTGGGGGAAGACAAAAGCGGCCCCGCCCCGAACATAAGCGCCGGAGCATCCCCCGGTGTCTCCCCCGTAGACCGAGCTCGAATTACCCCTAGCCTCACGGTTACTGTCGCCTCTACGGTCGGTAGTAACCAAGAAACTTTCACGGAGCCGAGCCATGACCGGAATCGCCGCGAGATCGTTTGCGTCCCCGAACGAATTCGTAAATGGGGCCTCCAATTTGACGGATATTCAGACCCCTTAGCCTTCATCGAGCAGGTCGAAAGTCGGGCCTTATCCTACGGGATAGACCTAGGACTCCTTCCGCGAGCCATGGCAGAGCTGCTGACGAGCAGAGCAGACAAATGGTTCCAAACAAGCCGCCTCCAAGGGGCTGACTGGAAAACATTTCGGCGCGAATTCTTCGAGTTTTTCCTCCCACCCCGATACCTCCAGCGCTTGGACGACCAGATTCGGAGTCGTGAGCAGTTGGAAGGGGAAACATTTAAAGACTTTATGCTAGATCTTCGAGTCCTCATGCGCCATGCGGGCTACAACGAAGACCAAGAGCTGAACCGGCTATACGAAAACGTCGCACCGGAATACCAGATGTATATCCGACGTAGCGAGGTCCGGACAATTGGGGAATTAGCCCAATTGGCCACCGAGTTCGAGGCCGTTCAGAAGCGGAGCCTCGGGAGGAACAACTATAATCCCGCCACCAAAAATCCGACAGCGTACCGCTCCCCTTCACAAGGTCAGACCCAACCTACGTTCGCTGAGAGAGCTCCCCTACGGAGCCCACCTCGTACATCTCCGGAGCCCAGAACCGCCCCGCCAGCCAGGGTTAACCGGGTGACCGCACCCGAACGACGAATCGATGTGCGGGATGCTTGCCGAAATTGCGGAGCACCGGGACACTTCAGCCGCGACTGCCGGAATCCTCGACAGTACTTCTGTTGGGACTGCGGACGACGGGTCGTCCGCACAGTCGAATGCTGTCGACGCCAACAACCGGGAAACGGGATGGGTCCCCTCGACCGGCGGAATTCGTCGGGACCCAATCCACCGGAGAATCAACAGAGAGAGGAAGGATCGCCGCGGAAGTCGACCTTGGCGGACACGTACGGTTAGCAACCATCGACACTGGGGCATCGAGGAGTTTCATTAGCCAGGACATCGCCGACATAGTCGGTCAGCCACACCAGTTTAGGGAGATTCGCACCCAGATTAATCTCGCTGACACGTCTCGAGTCGAAGTAACAAGGCTACTTCTTGCGGACGTGACGCTCGCCCGGAAGACAATTCAGGTTCCCCTTCTAGTAATGCCCGCCATGCTGGAACCGTTAATCCTAGGGATGGATTTCCTCGCTTCCATCGGCACTACCCTCCGATGCGGTACAGCAAGCCTCACGCTGTCCCGACAAAGACCCAGAGAAGGTCAGACGGTTAGGTACAATGAATCACGGCCTGACAATCAAGGCAATCCATCAGAACCACCAACTCGACTCCGATCGCGAGGACCACCCAGCCCCGAAGCTACGCCCAGCCCAGCCAACGGACATCCATCAACGGACACGCAGGAGTCCCTAGCGAGAAGCGGCGCACCGAACGCGGTGTGCGCGGCAGCTTCTCCGGATACAATGCAGCTCCAGGAAAACCCCCTAGCGAGAAGCGGCGCACCGAACGCGGTGTGCGCGGCAGCTTCTCCTGATACAACGCAGCTCCAGGAAAACCCCGTGGCAGCCCCACGACGGTTGGTGGGAAAACCCCATAGGAATCCAGCCACTACAGCTCTCAAGCAACAGGAACGTGTACAAACGGCGCCTGCCGTGGATAACCCCTTCCACCTGGAGCCCTTGGCTGACTCCGCCATAGCCCGGAAAAGGAACCCTTTTCGAATGGAACCTCGGCTAGGCATAGCCAACCACGAGACAGGGCCACAGCATGACGGGGATGCGCCCGAAGGGCAGCATAGAGTACGGGGAACGCATTACGCCACCGCATGCAAGGAAAAAGACGTGAACAGCACCACAGGAGGAAACACCAACATGGCAACCGAGGACCACGACAGAAGACACCGGGAGGAACACGCCGAGAATCCACGAGGGACATCCGATACGGGCACTGTGTCCCAGGGAAATCAAGTACTCAATCAGGAGGGCAAGGAACGCGGCTGCGAGACTAATCCGCAGGTCCAAGCGTTCCTTAGCGAACAGCTAGCGCGATTTGAAGGAATGGCGGGGGTAGCAAACATAGCGGAACACCGGATCACCATGAGGGACGACCGGCCGATTAAACAACGCTATTTCCCAAAGAACCCTGCCATCCAAAGGATCATAGACGAGCAAGTAGACGCGTTGCTGGAGCAGGAATGTATCGAACCGTCGCGTAGTCCGCACAGTGCTCCGTTGGTCTTGGTCCGGAAGAAAACCGGCCAGTGGCGCATGTGCGTGGACTACCGGCAACTAAACGCGAAATCGATTCCGGACGCATACCCGTTGCCGCGCATTAACCACATCTTAGAACGACTGAGAAACGCGAGATACATTTCGACCCTGGATCTGCGCAACGGGTACTGGCAGATACCAGTGGCCAAAGATAGCCGGGCATGTACCGCCTTTACGGTACCCGGCGCGTCATGCCTTTCGGGCTGCATTCGGCCCCGGCAACTTTTCAGCGAGCCCTAGATAGCGTGATCGGACCAGACCTCGACCCATACGCGTTCGCCTACCTCGATGACATTATTGTCATTGGGGCCAGCCTAGGGGAACACATGGACAACATGCGCAAAGTTTTCGAACGATTGAGGAGAGCTAACCTGCGCATCAACCAGGAAAAGTGCTCTTTCTTCAAGAGGAAACTGGTCTACCTTGGACATGTGATCAGCGACCAGGGTATCCACACCGACCCGGACAAGGTAGCCGCCGTGCGAAACCTGAGCCCTCCCACTAGCTTACGGGAGCTAAGGAGATGCCTCGGGATGGCCTCATGGTACCGACGATTCGTGCCCAACTTTGCCTCGGTGGTCCAACCCATGACGAACCTGCTAAGGAAAAACCAACGGTGGAAGTGGGAATCGGAGCAGCAGGATGCATTCGATCTCCTGAAAGGTTTGCTGACAGACGCACCAGTGCTGGCGTGCCCAGATTTCTCCGTCAAGATGACGCTCCAAACTGACGCCAGTAACTACGGACTCGGGGGAGTGCTAACCCAGGAAATCGACGGCCAGGAGCGAGTCATTGCCTACGTCAGCCGCAAGCTCGATGCTGCGGAGTTGAATTATCGTCTGGGGAATACGGAAGCTGCGATGCTACCTCGAAGGCTACAGGTTCGACGTAATCACCGACCACCTGGCCCTGAAATGGCTGGACCAGATCGAGAACCCCACCGGAAGGATTGCCAGATGGGCCTTAGAGCTCCAGCAATATCAGTACGATGTACATTACCGGCGCGGGAAATATAACGTGGTAGCCGATGCTCTCTCCCGGCAACCACTAGAGCACTTACAGAGACTCACGGACGGCGAGCACCAGTGCAAATGGCTGCAAAGAAAGATGAAGGACGTTCGGGACGACCCACAGAGGTTCCCCGATTTCATCATTGAAAACGGAGGACTATATCGCCATCTCGGCCACCGTCCAGACGACCAGGACTACGTGCCCTGGAAGCTGTGCGTAGCAGCCGAACATCGGGATCGAATCCTACATGAATGCCATGATGCCCCCACAGCCGGACATCTTGGCATTAGAAAAACCATCATCAGGACCTCGCAGAAGTATTACTGGCCGGGGATGTTCCGCGACGTGCGACGACACGTGCGACAATGCATCCCGTGCCAGAAATACAAGTCAGAACAGCGACAACGGGCCGGAAAGATGCTAACGAGACAGGTCAGCGAACCCTTTGGTATTCTGTGTGCGGATTTCATCGGACCTTTGCCCCGCTCCAAAGAGGGGAATACCATGCTCCTCGTCTTCTTCGACATATTCACCAAATGGGTCGAGTTAATACCCCTACGCAGAGCAAGCACGGCGACTTTGATTCGAGCCTTCCGCGAACGGATCATCGGCCACTTCGGAGCCCCGAGGAAACTGTTGTGCAATAATGGCTCACAGTTCACCAGCAAGGCGTTCAAAGACTTCCTCAAGGAAACGGGAGTAGAACCTCAATTCACTGCCCCATACTGCCCGCGAGAGAATCCGACAGAGCGCGCGAATCGCACGGTGAAGACTATGATCGCCCAGTACGTGGAGAATGGGCAGAACACCTGGGATATGTTGCTACCGGAACTCTCACTCGCGATCAACACAAGCGTCTCGGAATCGACCGGGTATAGCCCCGCCTTTCTCCTACAAGCTAGAGAACCACGGCTACCCGGATCCTGGTACGACAGCGTAACCCCCGGAACAGCAACGACGTCCTCGAGCCCATCGGAGAAAGCGGAACGCCTGAAGGAGATCTTCCAGATCGTACAAAACAATCTCCAAAAAACAATCTCGTCGAACCTGGAAGCCCGAAATGGGATCACTGGTCCTCGTGCGACAACATCATCTGTCCAAAGTAGCAGAAGGGTTCGCAGCCAAACTCGCCCCAAAGTTTGACGGACCATATAAAGTGGTCGCTTTCCCGTCACCCAACGTCGTCCGAATCCGCCTACCTGGCCAGCGGAAGGGGCGACTTGCTAATATTGGAGACTTAAAAGCGTTCTTTTCTTCTTCCACAGGTAACCCCGAGGATGACGACAACGAAACTCCCAAAGAGGACACCGGCGACCAACCCGGACAGTCCCAGAGTCCGAACCAACCGACCGCCATTAGCAACGAGGGGTGATCATAAGTACCCTAACCTTCCTTTGTGTCCCCGCTAAGTTTAAATTTGTCATAAGCCAGTAAGACCTTAAGAATGAAGTTAGGAGATTCTTTCGCTACAGCCCAGTTATCCCTATTGCTAAGCATCAATAGAACTAAGCTAGTTTAGTTGTTTCTTTCACAGAACCGACGGGCAGAGATGGAGACCATCGTACTGTCGTCCGGCGACAGCGACGGGGAGCATGAACCCAGCGTTCACGGTAACCGCCAGTCGACGGCCACACGAGATCCTCGGCTACGCCCAGGAACGGCGTACGCCGAGAGATCCACCCGGTCATGCCCGACGGGTAGGCGCCAGCCAGGAGTCTCGGGAAGAGCGACCCCATCCTCTCCCGGATCCTGTGCTCGGACATCATCCCGCCGGGCAGCGTCGCACTGCGCCCCGGAATCCAGCGACTCCGAGAACGATTCGATGCCGACGCCACCTCGAGCCGGGGGAGTCTCGCCGCACTACACGGACGTGGCCGGACATCGGATCTACCCGACTCCCTATGAGTGCTACCCGAGTCCAGCCGGGTCAGCGGAGAGCAGCAGGGAATATAACCCCTGCGGCCGCAGCGAAAACTACCGGGATCACCCGACTCCCGACCCCAGTGACGATGAGGAAAGACGGGACGAACAAGCACCCTATGTCGAGGATGCCAGCGACTCCGATAACGCGGACGCGTACTCGGTGAGCAGCCGGGAGGATGACGACGATCCCAGGGAAGGTGCGGCGCACTACATTTACACGGGCGAGGACCGCTGCGGATACCACCAGGGGTCCTGGATCTACCTGATAAAGACAAGCTGGGAAATGATCCAGATAGAGGCACCGTATCGGCCACCCGATGACCCCATCGTGACCTTCCCACCGTCCCCCGTGCACCTGTGCATCATGGGGTCTGACGAGGCCGCAATGGCAGCCGAAGACCTCGGATCCCCGACGGAATGCCCCGTCAATCTGACCTGCTCGCAGGACGAAGAGATGGGACCAGGGCAGTCCACTTCGCTCCCTCGGGGGCCGTCCGCGACGCTTTCCCGCGGTCCGACTACGACAGTTTTCCTATCGGACCATCCACCACGCTCTCTCGCGGGCCGTCGACGTCCTTTTCCCTCGGGACATCCACCCCACAGGATGAGTCCGGCCCACGGCGCTACCCTACGGGCAAAGCCATGGAGTGGGAGACAGAATCCACCGACGACGAGGAGAGCACCGGGCAGCGTTTTCGGCGGAAGGAGCCTACGCTCGCCCTGGTACCGTATCCGCCACCACCAAGCGATACAGCCTTCGACACGGCGGCCCAGCCCACACTCCGACTTGGCGGACAAGGACCGGGCACCGAGGCAGTCACCTACGACTCTCCCCTCCACACAACAGCAGCCTCCACCCCATCGGACACCGCGATGGGAATGTCGCCCACGACACTCGACCTCCTGCTGGGGCAGATCTCACCAGAAATGGAGTGGCTATGCTGGGAGCCGCCACAAGAATGGTTCGAGACCCAGGTCGACAACCCGCAGGCCGCAGCTGCAGCCCCAAATCTGGACCTCTTGGCCGCCGAAGACTGTTCACCCCCAGGTGGCAAGCTCTACCCGCTTCCGGCTGGGTGGACATGCAACACCACAGACGGCCAAGTCTCGGCCGCCGCCTGGCAGGCCATCTGCGCCCGACGTCCTGCAGCCCGCACCTCACGACAGCGCTTCAGGGTCCCGACCGAGGAGGGCTCATACCAGGTCACCCTAAAGCCGAACGGCGCGGGAAACATTTCATTCCTTCCCCGAAGTAAGGAGGGGATGTAACGCCCTAAATCTGAGGGCTTACAAACTTTAACAATCGTGCCGAGGATCGGAGTCCACCTATTTGAGATTTAGACACGGAGTGCGCCTATGTTATAAATATGAAGTAATAGTAATTAAGGAAAAACTAATTTAGCTGGTGTTTAAATTTGAAGCCGAGACACGCACCACGGACAGAACCCCCTTCACCCGCTATCGCACTCTTGAGGTTGGCGATCGATAACAGGGAACTGGTTCAGAGAACACGACGCGAGCTGAAGTGCGATCTCTAGGATATCTGACTCAGTCTCTTTGGTTTCGACTTTTCACCGCGAGTAGACGTGTTTGCGAGTAACCCTCCGACACGCCAGAGATTCTCAAGCCAAACGCCTAACCTCACATCCACAGTGCTCATCCGCGCCGCCTTAGTTAACATCCTCGAGTTACACGTAAGCAAGAACATTTATTGTGAGGGCAGCAGCCAGGGAACTACTTTCAATAACTGTCAAATATAGCCCTGAAATCTAAGAACTAAAACCCCGCGTGTTATTTCTCTACTAGTACACTCCCCCTCCTTCTAACCCCACCCGTTCTCGACCCCGATCTCCGACGCGTGTTTGGTTTCGCATCCACACGACGTATTTCGGCCGAGAGCTCCCTCCTTAGAATCCTCATAGACTCCGAGCCTAGCCGGACTGTAGAACCCCCCTTAGTTTCCGAGAATATCCGGAGCGTATAACCCTAGTAGACTCCGAGAATATCCGGAGGGTAGAAACCTGTAGACTCCGAGTATATCCGGAGTGGGAGCCCCTTAGACTCCGAGAATAGCCGGAGGTAGACCCGTAGACTCCGAGAATAGCCGGGTGTAGATCCCCCGTAGACTCCGAGAATACCGGAGTGTAGAGCCCCCTTAGTCTCCGAGAGTAGCCGGAGTGTAGAGCCCCCGTAGACTCCAGCTCACCCGGAGCGGGCAACCCCGCCGTTTACGCCCGGCGGAGACCCTTCCGCACCCCGCAGCCAACTCAACGGACCGCCGTTCACGGCTCTGCGGAGTTCCCCCCTCCCCGTAGCTCACTCAGCCAACTCCCAATCAGGAATCATCCGAGTCCACATGCCAAGCAGTGCGATCGTCCTCTTTAGTATCTCGCTCCGCCACCAGAGGGCATTACTGACGGGTCTCATCCAAGTTCCCCACCAAGCAGTGCGATCACCCACTAGTACCTCGTTCTATCACCAGGGGACGCCCCAAACAGGATCCTTCCTGGGTTTCACACCAAGCAGTGTAGTCGGCCCTGTTCCCACCTCAGGCCGCTAGGCGGCGCTCTAATGGAAGCCTTGTCGTCAACCTCGTATTCAGATCGGTTTGACTTACGGCGCTCGCGCGCAGAAGCATGCTCGGCAACTAGAATCCGTGCGGAAATAACACTTTACGATCGACTATCCCGTCGAAGAGCACTCGGATCCGGGCGCCTTACAGCCTCCCCATATAAATTCCTACTACAGGTCCCACCCTTCTATATAAATTTCTTGTATAGGTTCCTTGGCGCCGATTGAGATTCTACCCCGGCCAGAGAACTGCGTTACAAGATGTGATCGCCGGACACATTTTAAAGTCCTATAAGACGATTGTGGGCGTTACAGTGGCGTCCTGCGCTGCGTAGGAAGCCCAATAAAAAGCCCAACCGCCACGCCCCCTCTAACGCCCACAATCGCCCATAGTCACCCACAAAGGATACTAAAATGTGTCTGGCGCCCACATTTTCAAAGATTTCTGAAAAGTATAAATTAGGGATGTCGAAAATATATCAAAATATCGATATATCGATGATATTTTCTTTAAAAAAATATTATCATAGCGATATTTTTTTGGTCCGAAATATCGAATATCGATATTATTTGTAAATGATATTTTTGTCCTTTCTAATGGTTGGTCACTTTAAAGACTTAGCCCTAGCTTGCCTTATTACTCCTGAAAGTTCAGTTGCATCTGAAAGATGGTCTTCTGCCATAAGATGGCGTGGTTTGAGATGCCCGCAGTTGTATGACGGACCAGCATATAACAGAGCGAGTATTTTTAAAGTCTTTAAGTACAGATTTCTTTTCCTAGCATTTCATATCATTTTATTTGTAATTTACATAATATGCCTACTTTAAAAATGGTGATGTGTCCAAAAATTTGAAAATGTATATATTCATATATATATATATATATATATATATATATATATATATATATTTTGTTGCACTAATCACGAATCTGGCCAGGAAAACGGTCTCCAAGAGAAGGATTTCGAAAATTTCTCCATGAAAGTCGAAAAATTTGTAAGCCCCTATAAATTTCTCCTTGAGAGTCGAAAAATTGTGATTTCGGGTTTTTTTAAACACCTATAAATTTAAGAAAAACATTAAAAGACCATTTTTTGTTTTTAAAAACGAAATTTTTTTAAAATCTGGACCGTGGAGACGGTTTTTTTAAACAAATTCGTAATTATTGCATCAAAATATATGAAGAACATAAGCTTTCATTTTAGAATTCTTGTATTTAATAAAAAAACGTGAATTTGATTTGATAACATTTTTCGCTTTCTTGAATTTCTTCATATCTGGTATGTTAAAGCAACATATTAACGGTAATGTGCGCTGTGAATTTTAAATGAACAGCCTGTGATGTCCTCTCCCATTAAAATTTAAATATTTTGAAAAAATAGAAAATATCATCGATATATCGATATTTTAAATTGATATTTTCAAATATCATTAATGATATTTTTTCAAAAACCAAATATCATCGATACGATATTTTTTAAAAATTCGACAACCCTAGTATAAATGCAATTTTGTTGTGTTTAGTTATACCTATCGAAATGTAGAAGAATGTAGAATTTTTTTTAATCGGACCATTCGTTAAAAAGTTATGCCTGATCAAAATTTATATCTCCCTCGCACTCCCTTTAGCCGATTGACGGGTATTAGATAGTCGGGACACCAACCCGACTATAGCGTTCTCTCTTATTATACCCGTTACTCGTAGAGTAAAAGGGTATATTGTATTCGTGCAAAAGTATGTAACAGCTAGAAGGAAGCGTTTCCGACCCCATAAAGTATATATATTCTTGATCAGGATAACTAGCCGAGTCGATATAGCCATGTCCATCTGTCCGTCTGTCCGTCTGTCTGTCCGTATGAACGCTGAGATCTCGGAAACTATAAAAGCTAGGAGATTGACATTTTGCATGCTGATTCTAGGAGCTCCTACGCAGCGCAAGTTTGTTTCAAAATGGTGCCACGCCTCCTCTAACGCCCACAATAGCTTAATATACGATTTTAAAAATTTAAATATTTCGGAAAAGTAAAAATGCAGTTTTGTTGTGTTTATCAATACCTATCGAAATGTAGAAGAAATTTTTTAAATCGGACCATTCGTTTAAAACTTATGCCTGATCAAAGTTTTGTATATCCCTCGCACTCCCTTTAGCTGAGTTACGTTTATTAAATAGTCGGGACACCAACACGACTACAGAGTTCGCACTCCCTTTAGCTGAGTGACGGGTATTAGATAGTCGGGACACCAACCCGACTATAGCGTTCTCTCTTGTTTTATTATAATTTGAACTGTGCGAACTTGTCTCTCGTGTTTGAAGCTATTGAGCTGGATCGAAACATTATATCCTATTGCTCTCATAGGAATAATCGAAAAAATAAACCGACGCTCTCCCGTGCTCGTATTGCTGTTCTCTTCTTACACTTTGCGCTGTTGTTGCTTGATTCAAAGTTGCTAAAGTAAAATCGTTGTCTTTACTAGTAGTTCTTGCAAATACAAAAATAGTATTTTACCACTTCGTGAAGGATTGATGAAGCAATGTGAATATACTTTTTTATGTGGGAATCGCGTGTACTCCGGCGTACAACATTTTTATACCCGTTACTCGTAGAGTAAAAGGGTATATTGTATTCGTGCAAAAGGATGTAACAGCTAGAAGGAGGCGTTTCCGACCCCATAAAGTATATATATTCTTGATCAAGATCACTAGCCGAGTCGATCTAGCCATGTCTGTCTGTCCGTCTGTCTGTATGAACGCTGAGATTTCGGAAACTATAAAAGCTAGAAGATTGGCATTTTGCATGCCGATTCTAGGAGTTCCTACGTAGCGCAAGTTTGTTTCCAAAGGGTGCCACGCCCCATCTAAAGCCCACAATCGCTTATATACGATTTCAAAAATGTAAATATTTCGGAATAGTAAAAATTTTGTTGTGTTTATTAATACCTAACGAAATGTAGAAGAAATTTTTTAGATCGGACCATTCGTAAAAAGTTATTCCTGATCAAAGTTTTCTATCTCCATCTCCCTCGCACTCCCTTTAGCTGAGTAACGGGTATCCGATAGTCGGGGCACCCGACTATAGCGTTCTCTCTTGCTTTAATTTTAAATTCTCTTAAAACATACTTAATTTTAAATTTAAAAATGTTTTAAAATATTTTTCTGAAAGATATTAAGATATCCCACAAAGTTGCATACCAAATATTAAAATAACTCAAACGAGTCTCAAGTGCTGCGTAACTTAAAAATCGGATATAATTATAAATAGATTTTTTTAAATAAACGGTAAGAAATAAAAAAAAAATAAAAAACGGGGGTGTGTCAAGCCTACGCACGACAGAAGTGAAACTTCTAGTTTGAGATTTGGGAGGCCGACCCCATAAAGTATACATATATATTCTTGATCAGCATGACACGACGACTCGATCTAGCCATGTCCGTGTGTCCGTCCGTTTCTACGCAAACTAGTCCCTCAGTTTTAAAACTATCGTCTTTCTATTGCAAGTTGTATATAAGTCGGGACCAGCCGAAATCCATAGGAATAATCGGAAAAATAATTGAAAAACTGATAACTTCGGTGTTTTTCGACATATTACCTATTGCTCTTGGGAATATCATTTTTTTAACTGTCCTGAATTTCGAATTAAATTTTATAAAAATCGGACAACTATATCATATAGCCCCCATAAGAACGATCGGAAAACTAAAGGGAAATTAATAGGAACAAAATTATAGTCTAAGTTTAACATTTTTGTAATTTCAAATTGCATAGGAATGATCTGCAAGGGTTTATAAACTTCGGCTGATCGAAGTTAGCTTCATTTCTTGTTAGATTTTACTCTCTCAATTTTGTACGAGCGCATGGTGCAACTATATGTCTAAGGTGGTCTTAACGCAAGATCTGCTCTCTTATGAGGACGTCATTTGTGCCAGTCTTTATCTAGCTATCTCATTCTATCGCTTAGGAGAGACAGAGAGGTAAACATATTTAACGTTCTCAGCAGAGCTGACGAGACCACCTTATATACATATGTATTTGCGCGCTCAGGGAGAAGAGAAGAAAGAAGAGGACAAAGAGAACGTTCGCCAGCGGTAATAGAGAGAAGATTTTCGTGACGGTCATAAATTGGTTTTACTCCGTCCCCGAAAATGCATAACGCGCCTAAAGAAGTTTCACTTCAAAAACCGGGTCCTATATTTCAATCGTCTATCGAAAAAAAAAGTTTCGATTGATTCTGAGATTTGACCCAAATTGGCCTGTCACGTTTGACGTGGAATGACCCATATTTAACACTTTTTGTCATAAAAATGCGCGCTTGGATGTAATTGAGCGATGAAAAGTGCAACCCGTTTCAGTTTAGTATGGAACACATTTCATTCTGACTTGAATGCCCAATAACCAATTAGATGAGAACAGATTCTTATCACTGTGGATGGCAGTCCACGTAGTGACGAAGCGCACCAGGAGAGTGTACACGAAGAAATGAAAATCTGCTGTGATGGTCCGATCGTAATGAGTGATATACCAATCGAAAGGTATCACAAAAACTAACAGGATTCCATACCAAGACTTTAAGAAATTTAATTGGCCTGGAAGAAAGACCGGTGAAAGTGGAAAAGTGAAATTTGGAGCTGTTGGGGCCGGTGGGGATAAATGCCCCCTCGTACTAGTCTAGTTGTTCTTATTGGTAATACGTTTCGGATGAGGGTCACATCGTAAAATTCGATGCTCCATTTAAAAGTTATACCCAAAAGCAGATTTTCTTATTCTCTCCAAAATGAAAATTAAATTCTGTCTGTCAGTTTGACTGTCTGTCGCAAAACCTTGTTTTAAAGTCTTGAAAATTTTATATGGTGTTAAACAAATCGATATAAGAAACTTTAGTTCTACCACTTTTGGAAAAACCAGCTAGTTTAGCGGAAAAACAGCTATAAATAGCGAAATTTTGGAAAGCGGTAACTTCTGTACTACTAAACAAACTTGCACTATACCTCGTTTTAAAGATACTTTAAAATACTATAAACGCTTTCTAAACGTAATTTGTCTAAATACAATATTTTAAAAGTTATGACAAAACATATATTTTGAAAAATTATTTATTTATCTTGGTGAATGCGATGTGTTTTTGGCTAAAAGGGTAAGCAGGTTATTCGCAGTCCAATTCATTCAACGAACATTTTCGAAAGCACACACAAGATAGTATCATATTTCTCTTTGTTAAAGAAATCTTTATGTATGTACTAGAGCCCTGCACGAGTATACTCGAAATGCCCTTTGACTCAAATTTCAGAAAAACAGTTCGAGTAAGTCAGCTCACAGAAATTTTCGGATAAAGTAGCTCAGCTCAAAAATTTTGACGTTGAGCTGTTTGTTTGATCGAAAGAAAACAAGTATAGTAGCTCATAGATCATGTTTAGTAGATCAAGTATCCGAACATACCTACAAAATGTTATGTAGGAACATTGCTGAAAAATGTTATGTAAGAACAGAGCTACAAAATATTATGAAGGAACAGAGCTAAAAAGTTAAATTCTTGTTTTGTACATTGTACATCAATACCATTATCTTCCTTAAAATAATTTGATATTCTCTCGCATATTCGTTACATTGAGACATACTATGTTTACTTTTGCTTTTCCGCGAATTCTTCAGCTAATGCAAATGCAACATATGTATTATTGAAGATTGGTCGTGGGGAAAGAATTTGAAAAGTTAGCCTCGATGGATCGCGATATCTTAAGAATGGGCAAGGCATTGTTGGGTTCGATAGTTTCTTGTAACCGAAATTACGAGGTTCTTAAGATCCATTGAGGATCATATTTTCGTGATTTATGACCATCCTGTCTATCCATAAAAGAATTTTACACTATCTTCATCTAAAGAATTTAACATAAGCGATAAACGAAAAATTTGTTCCCTTATTATAAATTAATTATTAACCGGAAATATTTGACACTAGACCCTGTGAGCTGTTTGGGCTGTTCGAGCTGTCCGAGTAAGCTGAACTGTTTGACTTGTTTGTTTTGTTGTTGTGAGCTGTTTGAACTGAACTGTTTTAAAGGTATCCGTTAGGCACATGAGCTTGTTTGGAGCTGTTACTTGCTTACTCGATAATCCCATGACCTATGACTCGAAAGTCACAAACAAACAAACAAGCTCTAGCTCAGAGCTGTTTACAAGTATACTCGTGCAGGGCTCTAGTATGTACGTATTAATAAAGAATGTATGAAAAATTGCAAAAAAATAATAGGGGAAAGTGCTGTAAGTTGAAACACCCGAATTTCTCAAAACTTGTCCACAACATTTTTTTTGAAGTGAAACTTCTTTAGGCGCGTTATGCATTTTCGGGGACGGAGTGAAAACAATTCATGACCGTCACGAAAATCTTCTTCTTCTCTCTATCACCGCTGACGAACGTTCTCTTTGTCCTCTTCTTTCCTCTCTTCGCCCTGAGCGCGCTCGCACATAGTGCAAATATTTATGTATATAAGGTGGTCTCGTCAGCTCTGCTGAGAACGTTAAATATGTTTACCTCTCTGTCTCTCCTAAGCGATAGAATGAGATAGCTAGATAGAGACTGGCACAAATGACGTCCTCAAAAGAGAGCAGATCTTGCGTTGAGACCACCTTAGACATATGGTTGCACAAGTTGCAAAGTTGACAGAGTAAAATCCAACAAGAAAGGAAGCTAACTTCGGTCAGCCGAAGTTTATATACTCTTGCAGATCATTCCTATGCAATTTTAAATTACAAAAATGTTAAACTTAGATTTGCAACAAACAAAATTATAGCAGTTTACGTATTATTTTGACATTATTTGATCGATGCTTCCTAGGGCAGCCATATAATATAGTCGTCCGATTTATGTTAAATTTAATTCGAAATTCTAAAATAATAAAATAAAAATAAATTTCAGAAAAGAAGTGAATACAATAAAAACAAGAGAGAACGCTATAGTCGGGTTGGTGTCCCGACTATCTAATACCCGTCACTCGGCTAAAGGGAGTGCGAACGCTGTAGTCGGGTTGGTGTCCCGACTATCTAATAATTGTAACTCAGCTAAAGGGAGTGCGAGGGAGATGGAGATATAAACTTTGATCAGGCTTAACTTTTTAACGAATAGTCCGATTTAAAAAATTTTTTTCTTTTGCATTTCGATAGGTATAACTAAACGCAACAAAATTGCATTTATACTTATCAGAAATATTTGAAAATGTGGGCGCCAGACACATTTTAGTATGGTTTGTGGGCGACTATGGGCGATTGTGGGCGTTAGAGGGGGCGTGGCGGTCGCCTGAAATAAACTTGCGCTGCGTAGGAAGCCCAAGAATATGTGTTGGTAATCCCAATATTCTAGCTTTTGTAGTTTCCGAGATCTCAGCGTTCATCCGGACGGACAGACGGACTTGGCTAGATCGACTCGGCTAGTGATCCTGATCAAGAATATATATACTTTATAGGGTCGGAAAAGCTTCCTTCTAGCTGTTACATACTTTTGCACGAATACAATATACCCTTTTACTCTACGAGTAACGGGTATAATTAACAAGGCTATAATTGTGTTTCTATTAATTTCCCTTTAGTTCTCCGATCGTTCTTATGGGGGCTATATGATATAGTTGTCCGATTTTTATAAAATTTAATTCGAAATTCAGGACAGTTTAAAAAATGATATTCGCAAGAGCAATATGTCGAAAAACACCGAAGTTATCAGTTTTTCAATTATTTTTTCGATTACTCCTATGGGAGATATTTGATATAATTTTCCGATTCGGCTGGTTCCGACTTATATACTACTTGCGATTGAAAGACGATAGTTTTAAAACTGAGGGACTAGTTTGCGTAGAAACGGGAACATGGGAACATAGCTAGATCGTCTCGTCTAGTCATGCTGATCAAGAATATATATGTATACTTTATGGGGTCGGAAAAGTCTCCTTCACTGCGTTGCAAACTTATGACTAAAAAAAGGTCGAAAAAATGGACTAAACATGTCCCACTGGCGGTACAGACAGAGGAAAAAGGAATTACAGCCTCCCAAATCTCAAACTAGAAGTTTCACTTCTGTTGTGCGTAGGGTTGACACACCCCTCTTTTTTATTTTTATACCCTTGCAGAGGGTATTATAATTTTGGTCAGAAGTTTGTAACGCAGTGAAGGAGACGTTTCCGACCCCATAAAGTATATATATTCTTGATCAGGATCAATAGGGGAGTCGATATAGCCATGTCCGTCTGTCCGTCTGTATGTCTGGTTCAATACCGTTTGCGAGCTCAGTTTAAAAGCTAGCGACTTCAAACTTTCACAGTCGTCCTAAAACATGTGTACGCAGATCAAGTTTGAAAACCGACCCGATCGGACGTCTATATCCTATAGCTCCCATAAGAACAATCAGATATAGCTTTCAAAAAATGAAGATATTTCGCTCAGTGTAAGAGCTTTTGACAAGAATCTTTCCAAATCGTATTTTTTTGTGGGTACCTTGATCAGGGTAAAAGCGCGTGCCGATCGGACGTATATATCCTATAGCTCCCATAGGAACAATAGGGTGAAATCGGTCAAGATTTAACGTTTTTCAGGATATTTTGCGCAGAATATAAGCTATTGACATGAAACTTTCCAAATCGTATTCTTTTATGCATACCTTGATTAGGGTAAAAGCGTGTGCCGATCGGACGTCTATATCCTATAGCTCCCATAGGAACAATAGGGTGAAATCGGTCAAGACTTAACGTTTTTCAGGATATTTCGCGCAGAATATAAGCTATTGACATGAAACTTTCCAAATCGTATTCTTTTATGCATACTTTGATTAGGGTAAAAGCGCGTGCCGATCGGACGTCTATATCCTATAGCTCCCATAGGAACAATAGGGTGAAACATTTTAAAATTATATTTTTTTTGAATTATAAAATATTTTGTTGTTTTGTTAATTCATGTTGCTTTTCTAGTCAAGTTTTCATTCGTGAAATCTGCAAGGCTATTAAAACTTCGGCTTGCCGAAGTTAGCTTCCGTCCTCGTTTTTTTTGTAGTCCTTAGTAGTGACAAAACTTTTAGATAAAACACTGAGTCTGGACTCAGGCCAAATTTAAGCTGTAAGAGTTATGTTTCAATATTCACCAAAAAAGTTTTTTCCACTTTTTTCAAAATTCTATAAAAAATTAATAAGGGGCATAAATATACTTCGTAAAATGCTTAAAACACAAGTAATTAAACTTTTAGGTTAGGTTAGGTTAGGTGAGTATGGTTGGGGATTATAGACTAATCCCCTCACTTAGGCCGCCTAGGGCCCCTTGTGATACCATATGATCTCAGAATAGATCCATTTTAGAGGCCTGCATGAATGTATTTATTTCAAAGCTTACAGTACTGTACAGCTATACACGGTACTCACATTTAGTCTACTCTTACAATATAGTAGAGAGTACCCACACTACCGATAGTATCTTGTTACGTACGCCCTCTCCTTTAATTTATTTGATGGAGAACAGGTGGGAACACTTAAATAACCGAACCTATCACGGGGGTCGAGAAAAAGCTCTATACTGGTATAAAAGACCGAAGCCAGATAGAGAAGGCAGACAGAATTTATTCTGATCTCAGGGCACTATAGTGTAAGCACTATATTCCCCAAAGCCATCGAAGACTGGAGCCAAGACCGAATTGCTAGAAGGAAGTCCGTAAGCATTCCATAGGACTGCTAATATCCTGAAGAAAGTCCTGTTCCAGTGACTGAATAATCGACGTCCTCGAAGGAAGTCCTGTTCGCTGTCGATAAACCACAACTATCATTGAAGGAAGTTTTATTTTGATGTCAGCGAACATATCCTGGGAGAAATCTTTCCGTGCTGCACACAATTTCACTGAGTGAAGTCTTGCTACATCCTAGCTCCGAAGGAAGAGCATCTATTTTCGAATTTATTAACCAGCAAAGACTACACCATGGGTGGAACCATTGGTGGGTGGAACAATTCCAAAGTGGGCCACAGCACGGCCAATGTGATCAACACCGTGAAAATTATAGATCACAAGGATGACATACAGGACGCGAATCAGAACCTTAAGATCGCCATCGGTATATTTGTTTTCGTGGCCATCCTGAAAGTGGTCAAGACTTACAAGCGATCTGTACAAGGACGCCGGGACCAGAAGCACGCCCTCGAGCAGGCGATAGGCCGCCAAGCCTAATCAATGTGAATGTGCAAAAGAAGCCCAAACCCAAAACAATAAACAGTGCAAAAGCAAAGACCATAAATGCATTAATTGCAAATAAAAGTGAAGCAAAGAAAACATAAACAATTTGTGAACTCAGGCATTTATGAATGCAAGTGCAACAAAAACGATTCCAAGTGTAGTGAGCAAGACATCGGAGACGCCGCTGCCCGCTACCTATCAGACCAGACGTGTGCCGCCGTGGCACTATGGGGCATTTGACCTGTTTTTTTGGCATTAATTAATTATTCCAAAACAAAGAAACTTTTTTGAGTTTGGTTTTTTGAAATAAGTTTATAATATTTAAATACATATTTTTAAGCAAAAATTAAACACGACAATAAATTAATTTAAAAAAAAAAATTTTTTTTTTCTTAAACTTACAAAAAAAAATTTTTTTTTATGGTTACTAATAATGAAAAACCATATTAAAACAAACAAAAAAACGTTTTTTGATAACTTTTTTCTTTGAAGAGATATCGATTTTTTGCTGTAAAATCTGACATTTTTGTATGCCAAATACTGGATTTGTCGTATAAAAAGATATTTTCCATGAAAATAAGACGTGGAATGTTTTCAAATCAAATATAATGTCATGGCACAGACTATTGCATTAAATTTATTTAGCATTCCATCTTACAAAGCAAGAAGAAGACAAATAAAGTGTTAATTTGACCATTTTTGGCAGTTCCGTAAAAATTGAATTTCTCATAAAGTCGCAAAAAGTGCACATTAAGACTGGATGTCCCGAATCGAGAATTGACCCCTCTTTAAAATGGTTCAACCCACAGGTTCAACAAATTTCAACATTTTTTCTAATCTCTATTCAAAGTTGAACTTTGTTTTTCCAAACCTATTAAGAGAGACCACTTGGTATATGAAGCCATTGCTACAAATACACTAATGAAATAAGCAGCAAAGTAGTATTAACACATAGTAAGGACATTTTTAATGAATATCCATTTCAAATTTTATGGTTCTACGTCTTGTCGCTGAAGAGATATTAATTTTATATATGCACTGCAAAATCAAGCAAAATGCTGTTATTTTAACATTGGTCTGTTAACTTAACATTCGCGGTATGTAACATTTTAATTTGATCTATTCTTAATACGTTTCCATTAATGTTTCGAAAATTTGAATACTTGTAAAAAACACATTTATGCCAAAAAAACAGGTCAAATGTCCCATAGTGCGTGGGATACACGTACATACATACAGACATACATACCTGCATATCCCTAAAGATTATAAAATGAAAGACCCATTTTTAAGGGCATAATTAACTTTTTCAAGTTTTTAAAATTTTTTTAAGTAGGGGAGAGTAGGGTAATGTGACGAATAGGGTAATGTGACGAACTCGTCGAATCTCGCATATGACGTCACGACAAAAATTCCAAATAAATGTAGTCGTCTCCCCTTATCGTGTCGACACTGTTTTTACAGTAATATTAATAAGAAGTCCCGCAATTTCTTCTTTTTTTCTAAAAAGGTGGCGCGCAAATTAGCATACCTATTCAATTTATTTGTGTTTCAGAAGTGCCAGAGTGAAGATGTGTTGAAAATAAAATCAAATAAATTTATACACGTATAAATGAGATCTTTATCAACAGTTTTTGGTACTTGGCGTTTTTTATTTTGCGCCGTTTGAGAGTGACACCGTTTTTGCTCCAAGTGTACCTACAAGGGTAGGGTATTGTGACGAACATTTAATATTGTATGGTGACAAATTTTTTTTATTCAAGAATTTTAATTGTTATGGTTGATTTTATGTAGAAAACTATAATATTACCAGATAACATTAAATGCTGCAGTTTTGTTTTAGTTTTGTATTGTTTTTAGTGGTGCCGTCAGTTGGAAATGATGGCTCACACCAAAAGCTGTGGGATTTAACTCCGATGAAATTTCGAATCGTACTTTTACAAAAATATGCTCAGTAGACGTAAGCAACTTTCTGCTTTTACACTTTTAGAAAATATTGATTTTTGGGGAAGTTACATTAAAGAACAAATCGTTCGTCACATTACCCTACAACTTTTGAAAGTGCAAAAAAAGAAGGGTTCACGCCAAACGCTGTGGGATTTGGCTACTGCTTCGATCAATATGATTTTCGATCAATAGTCACTTCTGTGGATCAAATGCTTAGGTTTTATTTTTCAAAAAGTATTTTTTATTTTGTAGCAGAAGTAAGAGCCCTATTCAATAACCGTAATGGAAGAAAATAGAAAATTACTACAAAAGCAAAGCCAAGTTCCAAGTTAACTATTAATCTTAAGATTCGAACTCTTGACCAAATACGTTTGTACCCTGCAAGCATTTTCTATCGCGGAAGTCACTATTTAGTGACGTCTAGAAGATGAAAACGATCGTCCGCGATATCGCATTCGGATCGCCGAAGTCACCCCCGTCGGGAAGAAATGTTCCACTACGGCGACACTTCCCGAAGTCACTTCTAGTGACTCCAGAAGTGACTTCGGTGACACTTCTAGAAGTGACTTTGGCGACGCTTCTAGAAGTGCCGCCGTAGTGGAACATTTTTTCCTGACGGGGGTGACTTCGGCGATCCGAATGCGATATCGCGGAAGTCACTTCTGTAAGTTACTCAGAAGACACTTATAGAAGATACCTAGAAAGACCCTTTCCCAATTGCAAAATGGTTAAAAGGAAAATATGTTTTTTGTACTCATTTTTCAGTTTTATTCTTTCAACACATTTGTTGAAATATATATGTAATTAGGAAAGCATTGCGGCATGTGAACACGGTCCATAAGCTCCGTGGTCTATGAAAATTTCTAAAACAACAAAAAAATAATTAATATTGTGTCATAAAAATCAAAGAAGGCATTTACCTTTTATAATTAAATAAGTGGCGTATAGTTAAGTTTTCGGTTTGCCCAGAGTTTCCTTTAAACATAGTTTTCTCCAACCACTTTTATTTTTGATGTAAATAAATATTCAAGTTTTTTAATTTTCAACCGTGTAATATCTAAAAAATAACAGGTTCACTTCGCATTTCATCAAAAACACAGAAATTCAGAATAATTCGCACTGATCACAAAGAAATCTCATAACAAACTGACGCTTGAATTCAAAAGAAACAAGAGAGAACGCTATAGTCGGGTTGGTGTCCCGACTATCTAATACCCGTCACTTGACTAAAGGGAGTGCGAGGGAGATATAAACTTTGATCAGCAATAACTTTTTAACGAATGGTCCGATTTAAAAAATTTTTTCTACATTTCGATAGGTATTGATAAACACAACAAAACTGCATTTTTACATTTCCGAAAAATTAAAATTTTTAAAATCCTATATAAGCTATTGAGGGCGTTAGAGGGGGCGTGGCACCTTCTTGAAATAAACTTGCGCTGCGTAGGAACTCCAAGAATCTTCATGCAAAATGCCAATCCTCTAGCTTTTATAGTTTCCGAGATCTCAGCGTTCATACGGACGGACAGACAGACGGACAGACGGACAGACGGACATGGCTATATCGACTCGGCTAGTGACCCTGACCAAGAATATATATACTTTATAGGGTCGGAAACGCTTCCTTCTCCCTGTTACATACTTTTGCACGAATACAATATACCCTTTTACTCTACGAGTAACGGGTATAAAAAGTGCGTAGGTCACAGAAAAAAAGGGTAGTTTTCAGGTATACGATTCACGATCGCAACCCTTTTTAGGTAGTCAAATATGTTTTATCGTCCTTCTATCGTCCAGAAGTGCCTTAGAAGTTACTTCGCCACGATCGCGACCCTTTTTGTTTTTGTAAAATGTGTTTTATCGTGTTTCTATCGCCTAGAAGTGTCTTAGAAGTTACTTCTCCACGATCGTGACCTTTTTTGTTTTTGTAAAATGTGTTCTGTCGTATTTCTATCCTCCAGAAGTGACTAAGAAGTGACTTCTTCGCGATAGA
This sequence comes from Drosophila prostipennis, assembly GCA_037075205.1. Lineage (NCBI taxonomy): Eukaryota > Metazoa > Arthropoda > Insecta > Diptera > Drosophilidae > Drosophila > Drosophila prostipennis. Next base: position 45,033 of record JBAMCJ010001235.1, on the reverse strand, counting down.
TGTATATTTTGTTTTTGTAAAATGTGTTCTGTCGTATTTCTATCTTCCAGAAGTTACTAAGAAGTGACTTCTGGACGATAGGCGATAGAAATATCGCCTCTTTGCTTGCAGGGTACATATGTATATTTGGATATGTTTTGATTTGCTTACAAAACATGTACAATACAATACATACACACAATGTGTGCATGTTTCTACTTGAAAGTAGATAAGGTGTTTAAATACAACAAAAATTAATAATTTCCTTTAAGGCAATGCAAAATTTGTCGAGTTATAAATTAATAATTATCGATCAGAAGTGGAATCGGAAAATAATAAGTTACTTCGCTACTTTTGTATTTGTGGCCAATCTTTTCGAGTGTGTACAAATATTTTCGTTTCATTCAAAACAAAAAATTTTAAAACAACAAATTCCAATTTACAAACACGTATACATATTTGTGCGCAAATTAAAATTGCATTGATAACATTGTAACTGATAGAAAGTATAAAAATGCACTACTTTTACTTAGATCACATTCATCCCTAAAGATTATATAATGAAAGACCCATTTTTAAGGGGATACGACCACAGCCCAAACCGTAAGAGCTATTCACAGTATTCCATTGGGGGCGTAGGCGCCCACTAAGGTCCGATATGTCCCCCCAGAGGCCCCAAACAGCTTCAACATCCATATTTTAAGCAAAAAAAAAATCGATTATTTAATGCTTAACTTCTGAAGTGGTTTGAATTTCGAAATTTGGAGTTTGGCGGCTACATTTAAAATAAACTTTTCGATTTTAAAAATCTAAACCGCTGCTCCGATCAAGATGATGTTTGGATCATTAGTTATTCTATGGCCCAAATGCTTAAGTTTAATTTTTCAAGTTTTTAACATTACGTTTGTACATATGTATATTTGGATATGTTTTGATTTGCTTACAATACATGTACAATACAATACATACACACAATGTGTGTGTATGTTTCTACTTGAAAGTAGATAAGGTGTTTAAATACAAATAAAATTATTAATTTCCTTTCAGGCAATGCAAAATTTTTCGTGTTTAAAATTAATAACTATCGATCAAATGTGAAATCGGAAAATAATAAGTTACTTCGCTACTTTTAAATCTTCTCGTGTGTATACAAATGTTTTCGTGCGCAAATTAAAATTGCATTGATAACATTGTAACTGATAGAAAGTATAAAAATGCACTACTTTTACTTCTGATTCTCGCTCCTGAAGGATCTTCTAAAAAGGTTGTTTACACAAAGGTTTTCCAAAAAACGCGCCAATAAGAAAGTCCTGACAACCGTACTCCAAACTAATTTTAAGCGAACGAAGTCGCTCTGGCTTTAGCTAGTATATATATACATACCATAAGTGATTTTGTTTAAGAACCCATATTTTTTTTGTTGTGTGTGTTTTGTTATGTTAGTGTCTGCACGTATATATATATGTTTCTAATGTCTTCAATAGCCCAGGATCTCATCGAGATCTCATCGTCCAGGACTTAAAAGGGTAAGTTTGTTGGAACACGGTTCCTTTATCCACTATATATATATATATATCCGTGCCTTTGGTTTAATTATCTAACGTAAATTCCCAACTTAGGCCTTTTCAAGGCATTATAATATTTTATAATTAAGCAGTAGACTTTTTGTTTTACTTTTTATAATATAATAAACATTGACTTTTCAGCGGCGAGTATCAGCCTTGTGTTTGTATGAACAATCACAAGAGCCCTCAGAGCGACGTTTGTTGTCGTGAATAGTCAGCAATTTGTTGACGTGCGCACCCTGTATGGGTGATAGATTCGATACTCTTCGCTAACAAACTTTGTTGGTCAATTAAACATTCAATTCATATGTATCCCCAATAATAATATTACTCATAAATGGCACTAGCCAATAAAACCGAATTTAAAATCATGAAGTGCTAAGTTTTCATAAGGGTGTTGCTGACGCGATAAGTGGAGTAGATGAAGAAAAATGGCATAACTTTTGACGGACAACCTTGACAATAGGGGATCGTATTGCGCGGCCGGCGACGATCCATTTGGCACACGAATGTGTGAAGGGGAGGGAATGTGGCCGAAACATTGCCCGATCGTTTTACGATTAAGCGAAAGCTTAGCTTGTGGGGCAATGTAGGCTGATGACAGACAGACTTTACGACTTTTACTATTTTTCAGGCATCTTCAATATATTTTCTCGCTACGTTGGAGAGGAGAAAGACTTACCAAGAACCCACCGCATCCGGCGAGCTTATGCCGGGAAAATTGGTGCCTGAACATCGGATGTCTTTCCATCGGCCCAAGTCCTTTTCAGGACTAGGGCACTAATATGCCCACGTAACAAACTGAGTACACTTTTTTAGAGTTGCAACACTTTTTTAATACTATGTGTATGCTTCTCAATCTGAACAATACTATCAGTGTCGTCTCAATTACTATTGTACAGTACTGTACTCTGAGTAAAACAAGAAGATAATTCCTATTAATCACAAATTTTCCGATCGTTCCTATGGCAGCTATATGATATAGTAGTTCGATATTGATAAAATTAAAATCGAAATTCGAAAACATTTAAAAAGACTCATATCCCAGAGTAGAAGAGAATACAATAAAAGTCAACGAAGCAATAATTTATTTCCTATTATATTCCCATTAATTTTTCGATCGTTCCTATGGCAGCTATATGATTTTAAAAAAATTTTATTCGAAATTCAGAATTAGATCAAAAATGGCATTTCCAAAAGTAGGAGGTTCTAGGTTCAAAAACACCCAAGATAATTTTTTTTTACATTTTTTCCTCCGATTATTCCTATGGGAGCTATATGATATAGTTGTCCGATCCGGCTCGTTCCGACTTATATACTACCTGCAATAGATATAAGACTTTTGGGAAAGTTTTAGCCCGATAGCTTTAAAACTGAGGGACTAGTTTGCGTAGAAACAGACGGACGGACAGACGGACAGACGGACGGACAGACGGACAGACGGACGGACAGACGGACAGACGGACATGGCTAGATCGACTCGTCTAGTGATGCTGATCAAGAATATATATACTTTATAGGGTCGGAAACGTCTCCTTCACTGCGTTGCAAACTTCTGACTGAAATCATAATACCCTCTGCAAGGGTATAAAAAAAGTGCAGTAGTCTGAAAGTTGTCGGAAGCTAAATAAGAAAATGGATTTGCCTAATAATGAGAATATCGAGTGCGATATTATTTCTTTGCAAAATGTAAGTTTTTGTAATGGTAAATTGAGTATACGCACGTTGAAGATTGATTTGTTTTAGATGTTAAATTAATACCTTTGGCTTACTTTTTTGTGTTTGTCCCAGCTTCAGTACAAAATTCCAATCTAAAATCTTCCCTTAAAAGCTTTTGTCCAACGCGTGGGAATACGGTATTCTATCTTTTCAAGTCAATTAAACGTCTAGGATTGCAGATTTAAATTTAAGTGATTTAATGGCACTTACAAATCTTTTTGCTCCATTTAAAACATGTTCAAAAAAATTGGAGGGTAATACCTATCCCACCTCTATACCCTACATTAATAGTCTAGTCACACTATGTGGGGTAACCTATCGAGTGAGCCAGTAACCCGATTACTCCAAAAAAGTGTTTCCACTGGGTTAACTCCAAATATCGGGTAATGACAGCTAGTGTTTGTTGTTTTTGTTGTTTATTTTACTAGGGATGGACCTTCAACGATAGGAAATCAATACAAAATAGACCGAAAAATACAAAATTGTAAGCAATATGTGGTTGAACCAAATTTAACAAAGTTTCATAACATTGCATTATTTTTATTTCCGCCAACTAACAAATTATCGCAGTTCATTGATTCAGAAAAAGAACAATGACTGTAAAAAAATTATGACAAATTTGTATTTCAATAACCGATCAGAAGACGAAGAATCCATAACTCAATCTAATCCACAAATCGATCCTGTTTTTGAAGACTACACTCAACCAATCCAAAGCAATAGCCTTTATAATACAATTAATGATGAAATCGAAACATATAAACACGTTCAAATCTCGTACACTGACGACTTTGATGTCTTGCAATGGTGGTTTAATAACAAGAAACAATTTCCATTATTATACAAACTAGGCCTACAAATCTTAGCGGTCCCAGCAAGTAGCGCTCCGTCGGAGAGGGCATTTTCAATTGCATAAAAACTAATTTCCGCAAAGAGTTCAAAAATTGCTTCGACTGAAGACATGGTCAATACAATAATGTTTTTAAACTCCAACATAGACAGCATTAATGAAAATGTCTTAAATAGTGATTAATGTATTAATAAATCCGTCAATATTTCATGACTAACGTCGCTTCGTTTCTTTCATTAGGTTTTAAGTTATTCTGATAGTGGATAGATTACAATATTACAAAGAAATAAGCAAGCTTAAACATTTTATAAATTCAGTAGGCCTTGTTATTTTGGGAAAACTTCATTCACTGTACAATGAGTTATTGTACACCAAAAAACACTGTATTCACAATATACTGTACTGTGTCTGGAAAAGTGAGTACAGTATTTGGCAAGACAGTCTCAAGTACTGAATTCACTCATATTTAAAGTAATAAATACAGAAAAAGTATCACAAGTTTTCAGAATGAGGTACTCATTTGTCAGTTTGAATGCATTTGTTGGGTCAAAACCCAATTGCCGTTGTCATTAATTACTTGTATTTTAAATCTTGCGCCGATTCTTGACAGTTATCATAAATCGATAAGAAATGTGATGCTGCCAACTTGACCGCAAGAAAGAGAGAAGATAGAAATGGAAAAATATGGAATTTTGTACTCTTTTTGTAACCTTCGCACGAGGAAGTTCAAGTGCAGTGAATTTACCTGAACTCATTAAAGATATTTATAAACTAGCACCGTCCGACTTTAAATTATATTCAAGGAAAAGCCCTTGTCTCAACATTTTGGCGACCGTGACAGGACTTTGCTAGTTTTGAGTGGTTTTTGTGTGAGTTGAGGTTAAGCTCTCTGCCACTGTACTTCGCTCCAAATTGTCGCTCGCGCATTGTTTAAAGCCCGCCTACGCGCAACATATTGGTGCTTCGCTGCCGGTGCTTAAAGTGCTGTACGCTACCGTACCGCTGCTCAGCGCCACACTCATCAACCTTTCGTCGTTGGAGTCGACACACCGTCCTCCAAACCTATCACCTTTCGTCGTTGGAGTCGACACACCGTCCTCCAAACCTATCACCTTTTCGTCGTTGGAGTCGACACACCGTCCTCCAAACCTATCACCCTCTCGTCGTTGGAGTCGACACCCCGTCCTCCAAGTCTATCAACACTCCGTCGTTGGAGTCGACAGCAGTCCTCCAAATTTGCCTACATTCCTCGTCGTTGGAGTCGACATCGGTCCTCCAGATCTATCAGGTCAAGTTGGGGTCGACATTCAGTCCCCCATCTTTACATCGTACTCGGCGGACACAGCATCCACCAATCTCGGACATAACCTCGATCTTCACATCGCGTGTTCGCATCCGCCAGCCTATTACATAACAAGCCTGGCGAGCCAAAACTTTCCACTACATATCTTCATCTCTTTCGCACTCTCATACGTGTGTGTGTACATGCTGTTCACGGCGTTGCCAGATCAACTCATCAAATAACTGGAACGTGGAACTTACAACATGCCTACCATCGAACAACTTGAAGCGCAGCGTGTGGACGCTCACAAGAATCTTTCCAGAATTAGCCAGTCAGTGAGCCCTGGTTTCAACCTTTCGCCGTTGGAACTGACGTGCCGTATGACGATTCTGGATTCCTACTTCAAACTCGCGTTGTCGATACAAGAAAATATAGAGATGATGGACCCGGCAGAATCGCAACGTGATTCTCGTCGTGAAATAGAAGAGCTGTTCATCCACACCAAAGTCTCTATTCAGGAGCAGCTCGGACCAGATGCAAACAGCACCGCGATTCATGAAACTACGGTTAATGTCGGTCATACGTCAGCAGTCAAACTACCACGTATATCGCTGCCAATATTCGACGGTAAATATTCCGAGTATCAGAACTTTATCACATCATTCAACCAAGTCGTAGCGAACCAGTTAAGCCTCTCTAAAATTGAGAAGTTCAACCAGCTGTTGAACTGTCTAAGAGGGCCAGCTCTGGAAACAGTTCGAGCTTTCCAGGTTACTCCCGAAAACTACACGAAGGCGCTGGAGCGCCTGAGAAACCGTTATGATAACCCTACGCTTGTTTTTCTCGACAACATATCGTCATTGTTCGCATTGCAACCTGCCGCCAAGTCCAACGGGCAACAGCTGCGCAGCCTTATAGATAATGCCTCCGCATTATACAACTCTTTGCGATCTCTGGGCAATGAATCGCAGATCTCGCAGGCCATGCTCATATCCATAGTCATGGGCAAGGTTGATCAGGAGACCAAGAGGAAGTGGAACGAATCGCTCGATTACTCCGTACTACCTTCGTGGGACAGATGCGTTCAAATCGTGGAACGGCACTGTCAATACTTAGAATCGGATAGAAAGCCATCTGCCGACGCCTTCATGAGCCAGCCAGGTGGCCACAAGCCTCGCACGCAGAGGAACCCATCAAGTTTGTCTTTCAACTGTACTACCCAAACTTGCAACATGTGTTCAAGCACAGACCACAAGATATTTAGATGTCCCGATCTAATCAAGCTTACGCCGGACAGTCGCTTAGATGAAGTGAAGCGCCTTCGGCTTTGCATCAATTGCCTCAATAAGGGCCATCATGTAGCCAAATGCCCATCTATTCAGAGATGCCGCATATGTTCATCAGCGCATCATTCATTGCTTCACCGACACGTTCCTGAATCCGTTGCACCAAATGCGCTGCAGCCCAGAACAGACATATCGCAAGTTTCGGACGCAGTCACTCATACCCACACTGATACTCGTTCTGATTGTGTCATACTCGCCACGGCATTAGTATTGGTAAAGGACGCATCTGGATGCTACAAGGTAGGACGGGCCCTACTGGACTCCTGTTCCCAGGTGAACTTCATTTCGGAAGAGTTCGCCCAGAAGCTGCGATTGCCTCGGAACAAACGCAACATGGAGATTCGCAGCATCGGGGACACACAAACGCAAATTAAGCATCATACAGCTACCACAGTTAAATCTCGACAAACTGATTTTGAGTTGCTCCTTGATTTTTGCCTTACATCACACATTGCCTATCACCCAGAAGCGGAGGTAGACATCTCATCGTGGAACCTTCCCTCTAACGCATTGCTGGCCGATGAAAAGTTCTACCTATCTCGGCGAATCGATTTGCTACTAGGAACGGAAACCTTTTTCGACATCCTAGCAATCGGCCAAATCAAGCTTGGCCAAAACTTACCAGTATTACAGAAAACGCTACTCGGATGGATAGTGTCTGGTCGATGTCAGATGCATCCCAGGTCAGTCCATCAATATTCTTCAATCGTAGATGTGAACGATGCCATTCACAAAAACTTGGAGCGCTTATGGCGCATTGATGAGGTGAAGAATTCGTTAAATACGCTGACACCAGAACAACGGAAATGTGAAGAATTCTACAACAAGACGGTCCGACGCACCGGAGACGGTCGGATAATGGTACGACTACCATTCAAGGACGAACCCAGTCTGCTCGGCTCCTCCTACGACACCGCTAAAAGAAGATTTCTCGCTCTCGAACGAAGCCTTAACCGTAAGCCAGAGGTCAAGGCCAAGTACATTGAGTTCATGCAGGAGTTCGAAGCCTTGGGCCACATGAGCTTGGTAGGCCACCCAAACCTACATACTTCGCATTTCTACATTCCGCACCACTGCGTGCTCAAGCCTAGCAGCACATCGACTAAGCTGAGAGTAGTCTTCGACGCCTCTTGTCAGACAACATCTCAGAAATCCCTCAACGATCTACTAATGGTGGGACCGACCATTCAGCCAGATCTCTACACATTGCTCCTTCGTTTTCGTATATATCAGTACGCAATCACTGCTGATGTGGTCAAAATGTTTCGTCAGGTGCAGGTATCTGCAGAGGACCGGAGATACCAGTACATCATTTGGAGAACTTCGCAATCAGAGCCACTGCGCACCTTTGAACTGAATACGGTCACTTATGGCACTGCGGCCGCACCGTATTTAGCCATACGCACCATGGCTTACCTTGCAGATCAACACATCGACAACTATAAGCTCGGAGCTAGAGCCATTAAATCATCGTTCTACGTTGATGACTTCATTGGTGGAGCAGACACAGAAATGGAACTTCATCAAATTAAGGAGGAAGTCACAGCTATCCTGAAGGATGGCCAATTTGAACTCGCTAAATGGCATTCAAATCACAGTAAGTTTGTGAAAGACGAAACCATCAAACTGTTAAATTTAGACGAGGACAAGGTCACCAGCACACTTGGTCTAAAATGGGATCAAGATTTGGACATATTCATATTCTCGTTTTCGCCTAGAACCACCTCGGACCTTGTTACCAAGCGTACTATTCTGTCAATAGCATCCTCGCTGTTCGACCCTTTGGGATTAGTAACACCAATTATAATAGTTGCCAAAATCATCCTACAAGAACTGTGGTTATTAAAACTGCACTGGGATGAGTCCGTTCCGCAAGGCATCCATACCGCTTGGACATCGCTCCTTCAATCGCTCACGTCTTTAGAATCTGTAGCCATCCCACGATACTGTCTCCAACCGATGACACGCTCTCTGGAGATACATGGATTCTGCGACGCATCTATCAGGGCGTACGGCTGCTGCGTCTACGCTCGGACACTTGGGTCAGATGGTCTCATCAAAGTCCAACTCATAACATCCAAGTCCAGAGTTGCTCCAACCAAGAAACTTTCGCTGCCTAAGTTGGAACTCTGTGGGGCACATCTGCTCTCACAACTCTATCGGAAAATCGCAGGAATCCTCGCGGACAGAGAGCCGACCACATACTTGTGGTGTGACTCCCAAATCGTCCTACACTGGAATCGCCAGCACTCAGCCACGTTGTCAACCTTCGTCGGCAATCGAATTTCGGAAATTCAGGAATCAACAGCAGACTGTCATTGGAAACACGTTCCAACACACTGCAACCCGGCAGATCTACTCACCAGAGGCTGTACAGTTGCTGACCTGCAAACCTCGATATGGTTTCAGGGACCTGAATTTTTACGAAGAGATCAGCATCATTGGCCAAAGGACAATAAGGAAGACATCGACATGGAGGTTGTGCAACTGGAGACAAGGAAATCAGCCTTCGTCGTACGCACCGTCAATAACCCACTGCTTTCAGGAATTCATAAAATCAGCTCGTATTATCGCTGTCTACTTGTTGTTGCCTGGATGTACAGATTTTCGGATCGCAGCCGAAAAGTTTGCAAGTTCCTGACTCAGTCGCTATCGCCGACCGCCACAGAGTTGCAGCGGGCATTACACTGCATCGTGTGGAACATCCAAACCGAGCACTTCAATCAAGAATCATCGTTGCTGCGCAAGGGCCATCTTCTTCGTAATAACCTAAAAAACCTTAGTTTATTTATACAGGTGACTGATGGCTTCGAGCTTCTAAGGGTTGGAGGGCGTCTGGAACTTGCAAACTACCCAGATTCTCAAAAGCACCCTCTTCTTCTACCCAGAAAGGATCACTTCGTAGATTTATTCGTTCGTCATCTCCATCTCCAAAACTATCACGCTGGACCAAAGGCCCTTGTCGCACTAATCCGACAGCAGTTCTGGGTAGTGAACGCGAGAGATTTGGCACGACAAATCGTTCGCTCATGCGTACATTGCGTTCGCTATCGACCAACTCTGGAAACGCAGTTAATGGGTCAGCTACCCAAGGAACGCATCACACCGTCTCGGCCGTTTTCAAGATGCGGGATTGACTTCTGCGGGCCGGTCAACGTCTACTTGCGCATCCGCGGAAAACCCCCCAGCAAGGCTTACTTAGCCGTTTTTATTTGCTTTGCCACAAAGGCATTACACGTGGAGGTGGTATCGGATCTCACCACAGACAGCTTCATAGCAGCCCTCAAACGCTTGATTGCCCGACGTGGACTCCCATCCGACATCTTCTGCGATAACGCTACGAATTTCGCAGGGGCCAACAACAAGCTAGAGGCGCTGAAGCAGTTCCTTTTTAAGGGTGAAACTGTTAATTCAATCACCAATTTTTGTAATATGCAATTTATTAACTTCCACTTTATCCCGCCCAGGGCCCCGCATTTTGGGGGTATATGGGAGGCGGCAGTCAAAAGTGTCAAGGGACTACTCAATCGCACACTCCGAGATACTAGGCTCACCTTTGAAGAGCTCTCTACTGCAGCCGCGGACGTTGAGGCGATCTTAAATTCTCGCCCCTTGACTCCGCTATCGTCGGATCCAAGCGACTTGGACGCGCTAACGCCTGGACACTTCCTGGTGGGGGACGCGCTCCGAGCATTACCGGAACTTCCAATAGCCGACCACAATCTCGACAGTCTGGATCGATGGCAGAAGGTCAGCGCTATTAAGCAGCGCATATGGAGTCGCTGGAGCCAGGAGTATATCAACGAGCTACAGACCCGCACAAATTGGACGAAGACAGCTCCAAACCTGGAAGTCAACGACATGGTCATAGTCCATGAGGATAACCTTCCTCCACAACGTTGGCTACTTGGACGTATTGTCGACACCATCAAGGGACACGACAACATTGTGCGCGTAGCTAACATACGCACTTCCAGAGGAATTATACGCCGACCTATTCGGAAATTAGCATTACTACCAGTCTCTTGAAAGTCAACCGCATACTTTCAAGGGGGGCGGTATGTTGGGTCAAAACCCAATTGCCGTTGTCATTAATTACTTGTATTTTAAATCTTGCGCCGATTCTTGACAGTTATCATAAATCGATAAGAAATGTGATGCTGCCAACTTGACCCCAAGAAAGAGAGAAGATAGAAATGGAAAAATATGGAATTTTGTACTCTTTTTGTAACCTTCGCACGAGGAAGTTCAAGTGCAGTGAATTTACCTGAACTCATTAAAGATATTCATAAACTAGCACCGTCCGACTTTAAATTATATTCAAGGAAAAGCCCTTGTTTCAACAGCATTCATGCAGACCTCTAATCCATTTCCCTAGCTCATGGGTTATTGGGTTTCTCAAACCAGTTGGTTCTTTTCAGAAAACAAAGGAGTTTGGGGATGCTTGTGCCTTGTATGGCTGCAAGGTTTGAAGGCGTGTAGCTTCCTAGTGTTTGAAAACGTTTGAGGTTGTGTGCTGGGCACAGCTGCGACAGTAGTCGTCGCTGCTGAGTCCTAGCCTGCGCGCGTGTGTCCCTAAAAGACAGTGGCCCGTGAGGGCATTAATAAGAGTGGAAATGTCTGTTGGTTTTGGTTCTTTTCGGGTTAAATTTACCCCAGGTGAGCCTGGAGGTGTGGCATGTTGAGATCGTATTCCAACGGTTGTTGGAGAGGGTATACAATCTTTGTTTAAGGAGAAGCTTACAGGTAGCTATGGGCATGCCCACCGTGTCCTTATCGCGAAATGTCGGTGGTTGTCCCTTGTCTTGCTAGTTCGTCAGCTTTGCAGTTGCCTTCAATGTTACGGTGTCCAGGCACCCAAATGAGGCTGATTCTGAGATGAGTGGCCATCTCGTTCAGAGATTTGCGGCATTCAGAGATAGTAACTGAGTTAGTTGAGTAGGAGTCAAGGGCCCTGAGAGCTGCTTGACTATCCGAAAAGATGGAGATGTCTGTGTTGCAGTTTTTTGTTGTATCCAGGTAAGTCATGGCATCCTGGGTTGCCATCACTTTCGCTTGGAAGAAACTGCAGTGATTTGGCAGTCGAAATGAGACTTTTATGTCTAGTTCAGGCAAGAAAACTACCCCTCCTGTTTGCAAGATAAGCTTGGAGCCATCTGTGTATATATTGACGGCGTTCTCGATCTGGTGGGGGAGGTGGTCCCAGTCTGTGCGGGTGTGTAAGAGAACCTTGTATATTTTTTCCAAGTTGACTATGGGTAGGACGTAGTCTGTTATGTGTGGTATATAACGCTGGTTTGTTAGTATAATGGAGTGACCTGATGAGCCTGTTGACCAGGCCGACGCTTCGCGGAGCCTCAGCGCCGTTGCTGATGCCCAGCTTTTGGCAAGCAGGAATCTTTTGCAGATTCTTTAGGTTGCAATTCTTTTCTAGGGAGTACCACCAGACGATGTTTCCGTAGAGGAGGATAGGTCTGACTATTGCCGTGTACAGCCAGTGGACTATTACGGGAGAGAAGCCCCACTTTCTCCCTATAGCCTTTTTACAAGCAAAGAGTGCTATGGCCGCTTTGCGTGTGCGGTCCGCGATGTTCTCTGCCCAGAGGAGTTTCTTGTCAAGGATGATAAGGGTAAGGCGAGTTTGGTGTAGTTTTGGGAGAGTTAGACTTGGTATCTTATACTTCCTTGTAAATAGAACTAATTCTGTCTTTTCTGGGTTAACACCCAGTCCGCAGCGCGCTGTCTACCTTGAGAGTGCGTTTGAGGACATTTTCCTTGCATTAGGATAACCACGTCGTCCACATAGGCCACCACTTTTGTTCCCGCTTCCTCTAGATGTGATAGAAGTTTATTAAAAACTATAACCCATAGCAGAGGGAAAAGTACACCGCCTGGCGGTGTTCCTCCACTAACGTTCCTAGTCGATTGTGCTGATCCCATAGCGGAGTCCACTATCCTACTAGAGAGTATGGTGTGAATGAGTCCCACTATAGGACGCTCAATGCTCAAAGTTCCGTCATAGCGCCAGTGATAGCCGTTGGGGTGACATTGTTGAAAGCGCCTTCTATGTCTAGGAAGGCTGCCAGGGAGTATTCCTTGTTATGGAACCCTCTCTCTATATAAGTATCTGTTGATCTACACAGCGGGAATGTGAAAAGTTGGTTTTTTGTGTACTGGAAATCCTATTTTTTTAGCAGGCAGTGGTGAGGGAATAGATAATTTCGGAGCTCTAAATGGTGTGGGTTTCTGAATAGCATCACTTTCAGGCCACTTATGCGCTGTGTAATTTCTGTGTCACCCCGATTAAAATATTTTTTAACAACAAAATCACCAACTTATAATAGTCCAAAATCCTATGATTTACACCAAAGCCAAAAGCCTTGTTCTCGCATTTATCTTAACTTGTTAGTATTTTTAAAATACGTAGACAAAATATTAATAATTTTTAATCAAATAAATTAAATTTAATATATTAATTACGTTATTATTATCATAATAATTATTGATGGTTTTAATTTATTTTATTCAATAACAAAACTCGCCGTGCCACACTGCTTGAATAAGATTGTGTGCCAATTTGATTTCAAATCCATGTTACGCGACCACAAAGCTACAACCTGAATATCGTAAAATATTAATAAATATTTAAGGGGGACATCTAGGTAGAATATTGAAAAAATCGATTATTTTTTTTTCGCTTAAAAAATTCTTTAGGGTTTTAAAAATAACATACCCAAAGATAGAGTCCGGCAAAAGTGTCTCAGTGTCGAAATGCCACACAGGTATATCCCGGGCACCTTAAAACTTTAAACGCGGGTTTTCTCGAAACAACTTTTTTTGAGACGGCCGGACATTAGGTGTCCGGCCATGGACCCCCTTCAACAAAAAAGGGCCTACGAAGAAATGCTGCAGAGCCGACATTTTGTTTTCGATTTATTCGAAAACAATTTATTTTGTACTTCGGACCTAATATAATAAAAAGTAGTTTACAAATTTTCGATTGGCTTCTTCATTTGGCCAAAAAAAATCCAGAAAATCCGCTTTTTTTCCCCAGTTACCTAGATGTGCCCCCTTAAGAAATAATACAAATAATGAGTCAAAATCTGCCAAGTGGGCCACCCCTGATCCGAAGGTCCGATTTTCATCAAACTTGTTGGCTTTTCCTGTTCACAACGACAATATAAGAACTTCATTTGAACGGTTTTGCGAAATATTAAGTTTTACCGGAGTTATAGCGGTCACAATATGGTATTTTTGCCACTTTTTCGAAAAAGTTGCACTCAGTTTTTATTGCATATCTTTGGAACGGCATGAGATATCTTTATGATGTTTTCACTAATCAATCAAGAATTGTATTAGCTTTTTATAAAAAAATATTACAATTTTTTAAAAATTATTTTTCTATAAAAAAAATAAGAAAAATTTTGTTCAGTGTATTTTTTTCAGTGTTCTTCACCAGCTACTGAGTTCAAAACCATTTAAAAATGAAGTTTAATTCATCATGAAGAAGATCCAAAAAAAAAAGAGAGGGCCCGGCCAAAGGTTTTTCGCAATACCTAATTTTCGGTGGGCGCACAGCGGTTTCCCATACAAAACGACAAAAAGTTTCTCATTGACGGCTGCAGTCGGCTGACGCTACGCGCGCTACGGCATGTGTTGACCAGCCAATTTTCACGAGCAAGTCGTTTTTGTATAGGAAACCGCTGTGCGCCCACCGAAAATTAGGTATTGCGAAAAACCTTTGGCCGGGCCCCTCTTTTTTTTTTTGGATCTTCTTCATGATGAATTAAACTTCATTTTTAAATGGTTTTGAACTCAGTAGCTGGTGAAGAACACTGAAAAAAATACACTGAACAAAATTTTTCTTATTTTTTTTATAGAAAAATAATTTTTAAAAATTGTAATATATTTTTATGAAAAGCTAATACAATTCTTGATTGATTAGTGAAAACATCATAAAGATATCTCATACCGTTCCAAAGATATGCAATAAAAACTGAGTGCAACTTTTTCGAAAAAGTGGCAAAAATAACATATTGTGACCGCTATAACTCCGGTAAAACTTAAAATTTCGCAAAACCGTTCAAATGAAGTTCTTATATTGTCGTTGTGAACAGAAAAAGCCAACAAGTTTGATGAAAATCGGACCTTCGGATCAGGGGTGGCCCACTTGGCAGATTTTGACTCAATAAAATTGAGGATGATGAAGTTAAAACAAAATTGTAGAGTAAAGACACGGCCAGACGATCAAACTGTTTGATCAAATTTATAAAGGATTGCCATTAACTTCAGCCACTTTTAAGTGTTGTTAAAAAATAAAAATTCGTGTTGGTAGTGTTTATAACACTTATCATTAAATTTAATTGGCGAAAAATACCTAATGTACCTATAATATACGTAACCTTTAATGATTACGGGCAAAGTATGACCTTAAGTTACAACGAAATTTTGACCAATTATTGTCTTTCTTCGGAATGTTGGTATTATCAAATATATGATGCGCGGTCACATCGGTATAAAATTGCATTGCAAAAAGTGAAAATAGTTAATTATACCCGTTACTCGTAGAGTAAAAGGGTATATTGTATTCGTGCAAAAGTATGTAACAGCTAGAAGGAAGCATTTCCGACCCTATAAAGTGTATATATTCTTGATCAGGATCACTAGCCGAGTCGATATAGCCATGTCCGTCTGTCCGTCTGTCCGTCTGTCTGTCCGTCCGTATGAACGCTGAGATCTCGGAAACTATAAAAGCTAGAGGATTGGTATTTGGCATGAAGATTCTTGGAGTTCCTACGCAGCGCAAGTTTGTTTCCAGAAGGTGCCACGCCCCCTCCAACGCCCACAATAGCCCAAATACGATTTTAAAAATTTAAATATTTCGGAAAAGTAAAAATGCAGTTTTGTTGTGCTTATCAATACCTATCGAAATGTAGAAATTTTTTAAATCGGACCATTCGTTAAAAAGTTATCAAAGTTTATATCTCCATCTCCCTCGCACTCCCTTTAGCCGAGTGACGGGTATTAGATAGTCGGGACACCAACCCGACTATTGCGTTCTCTCTTGTTTTAATCTTAAAAACAAGAACTAGGTGAGTGATAAAATAAATGTTGCCGTTAAATAATTTTTATATCAGCGTTACAGAGGTTAGTACCACAGGTATTTTAGCCATTAATAAATAAAAGCCTCCAGATGCTATCTTCAACACATATTCTGCATTTCAGTGAAACTATAAATGCTTTTAATCTTCACCAGTGGTAAATGGTGTGCGGTGTTCATTAAATGGTTGTTTGAATAGTACATCAGTACTAATTTAGTTGTTTAACATAATCAAAATATTACATTTATTTCAGCCAGGCCGATTGAGACTTCTTGGGACCAGAACTATTTCGCTTGTTTTTGTTATAGATACCTGACATAAAACAGCTGATCAGAGGGTAAATGATCGACCATGCCATAATTTCTGGAGAGATCCCTTAATTTTGTACGGAGATGTAATAATGGTAATTTCTCTTATTATTATTCCTGGTCTTATATTCCTATCTAAATTATTTTTGATATTTTCAGAAGACAGGCTCACAAGACATGGATACCTAAGACCTGCATTCGGCAAAGCCAAAATCGAGAATGCTTCAGACAATAACAATTCCAATGCTTCTACCCAGGGACCGAAAAGAATAATTATTTTATTATTATTATTTTATTTTGTTATTATTTTATTTTGTTATTATTTTGAGTAAAAAATAAAAATCTCCATTTAATGATTTTGTAAGCAAAAAACAATATCGCTCAGAAATAATGATTATTTTGTGAGCACAGCACACCTCCTGGCCCCCCGCAACGCCAGATCACGGAGACAGCTACACGCCGGCCACACCGCACGAAGCAAGCAGTGTATCACTCGCACTTCTGTAGCGCTAGATCCACTACAGCAAGCAGTTCATCACTCGCACTTCTGTAGCGCTGGATCCACTACAGCAAGCAGTTCATCATTCGCACTTCCGTAGCATTGGATCACGACAGCAAGCTGTTCATCACCCACAATTCCGTAGCATCGGATCCACGACGTAAAGCAGTTCATCATTTACACTCCCGTAGCGCCGAACCAACGAAGCAAGCAGTCTCGACTCACGTATACGTCATAACCCGACAAAACCCCATTTTACAATTACTACGAAATACACGCCTACTTTATAGTTCTATCCCTCTGTGTCATTATTGGGGAAAGGGAGGTAAATCGATGTATAGAGGAAATATAAATATCTGTCGCGAACCCTGACCACGGTGAGCTATACCGCCTCCCACAACAGGGTCGTTACAGTGGCGCCCGAACAGATTGAAGACAAATAGACAGAAACCTCAAAACACCACAAAGATCGTTTACCCTCTTCCTAAAAACAATACAGATAAAATGGCAGACAAACTAACTCGAAGCTGGATCTCCAATTGCAATAAGGCACAACTGGAAACCTATCTGATGGAATTTGACATCGAGCCAGAAACACTGTGCGAAGACATGCGGAAACAAATGTGGAAGTTCATAAAGAACGGTGACCACAGCGAAAAAACCATCATACGCCTCCAAGAGCTGGCACAAAAACACGCAAGGACCCCATCACCAGCACCCGACGGATCAGGGAATCAACCAAAAGGCGCTAGTGGGACATTCAACACGGAGCAACACAGCAGCGGAAAACCGATACCCGAACCCAGGAAAACTGACAAAGTGGCCACAATGGGAGTAATACGAAGTTGGGGAGAATTTTATGACGGCACGGGCGACCCGACAGAATTCATATGTAGAACGGAAGAGCTGGCAAGGGCCTATGGGATAGAGCTCGACCACGCAGCAGGAGCTATGGTGATTTTGCTCAGAGACTGTGCCCTGGACTGGTGGCATACCCACCCAATTCCAATGCCATCATGGAAAAGCTTCAAGAAGAGAAAACAATGGAAAACATAACACGTAGGAACCAGGGTACAAACGAGCCAGCAAAGGACTACACGCGGGAACTCCGGAAGATCATGAGATTTACCACTCTCACGGAAGAAAAGAAACTAGAGTGGGTCTACCGAAACAGTCGAGTAGAGTTCAAAAAGTATGCTAAACGGGGGGAATGCCGAACTCTAGCGGAATACTTACAGTTGGCAGAGGAATTCGAGGGCCTCCACACAACACACACCGGAAAGCCACTGGACACAACAGCAGCAACCGGGAAATTTCGGGAGACAAACAAGAAACCAATGGAGACCCCAGGAACCCAACAAGCACTGAACAGAGGAATAACACGATCATTCAGTATGAATAATAGATGTTCAAGGTGCAAAGAAGAGGGACACAGAGGACAGCAGTGCAACAACACGCCAAGAATATACTGCTGGATATGCGGACATGATGGAATACGAACGATCCATTGCTGTCGCAAACACTACACCCGCAACAGCAATAAACTTTAACGGACGACGACTACTTGCACAAGTGAACAAGTGAACACAAGAGTTCGCGGGGCCATAGACACGGGAGCCACAAGAAGTTTCATCGCCAGGAAACTAGCCAGCAACATAGCCAGGCATGGGACGGAAAAACAAGTAACCGAAGCCATTAGACTAGCAGACGGGACAAACAGAACGGTCACAGAGGCACTGGAAGTACCAATACAACTAAGGAACAAAACAAGCACAACAACACTGGGGATAGACTTCATGGAACAATGCAACGCGACACTACAATGCGGAGGACTCACAGCAAAATTGAACGGAAACAAAATAAACAAAAACAAGAAAGGAAGCTAGCTTCGGCCAGCCGAAGCTTATATACCCTTGCAGATAATTCCTATTAATCACTAATTTTCCGATCGTTCCTATAGCAGCTATATGATATAGTTGTTCGATATTGATAAAATTAAAATCGAAATTCGAAAACATTTAAAAAGACTCATATCCCAGAGTAGACGAGAATACAATAAAAGTCAACGAAGCAATAATTTATTTCCTATTATATTCCCATTAATTTTCCGATCGTTCCTATGGCAGCTATATGATATAGTTGTCCGATTTTGAAAAAATTTTATTCAAAATTCAGAATTTGATAAAAAATGACATTTCCAAAAGTAAGAGGTTAAAGGTTCAAAAACACCCAAGATATAATTTTTTTACATTTTTTTATCCGATTATTCCTATGGGAGCTATATGATATAGTTGTCCGATCCGGCTCGTTCCGACTTATATACTACCTGCAATAGATAGAAGACTTTTGGTAAAGTTTTAGCCCGATAGCTTTAAAACTGAGAGACTAGTTTGCGTAGAAACGGACAGACAGACGGACGGACAGACGGACATGGCTAGATCAACTCGTCTAGTGATGCTGATCAAGAATATATATACTTTATAGGGTCGGAAACGTCTCTTTCACTGCGTTGCAAACTTCTGACTGAAATCATAATACCCTCTGGAAGGGTATAAAAAGAGTCACGGCATCGGATCACTAGCGCCAGGCGTTTTAACAGAAGCAGAGGTGCAAGAAACCCTTAAAAAAGAATTGGAAATGATGAATCAAGTCAAGGGAGTAAGCCATATTGCCACACATAGGATCTTCATGAAGCATGATCACCCAATCAAACAAAGGTATTACCCTCGAAACCCAGCCATGCAAGAAATAATAAACAAACAAGTGAACGAACTTCTAGCTCAGGATCTTATCGAACCCTTGCATTCCGCTTACAGCTCACCAGTAGTTTTAGTAGAGAAGAAAAACAAAGAATGGAGACTTTGCATAGACTACAGGCAGCTGTCCATACCCCGTATGGACCACATACTCAACCAACTACGGGAGGCCAAATATATAAGTACACTAGACTTAAAAAGTGGCTACTGGCAAATACCGATGGATAAAGGGAGCAAACAGTACACCGCTTTCACGGTACCAGGGCGCGGACTATATCAATGGAAGGTAATGCCCTTCGGACTCCACACAGCACCAGCCACGTTCCAAAGAGCTCTGGACTCAGTCATAGGACCAGAGATGGAACCCTTCGCATTCACATACCTTGACGATATAGTGGTCATCGGGCGTACCAAAAGGAAACACATGGAAAAGCTACATGAGGTAATGTACCGACTACGCTAGGCAAACCTGAAGATAAACACAGAGAAATGTCAATTCTTCAAGGAAGAGCTGAAGTACCTAGGCCATGTTGTAAGCGCAAGGGGGATACACACTGACCCGGGAAAAATAGCCCCGATCCTAGACATGCCAAGCTCACAGACAACGAAGCAAGTTCACAGTTTCCTGGGAGTAGCTTCGTGGTACAGAAGATTCGTTCCAAACTTCACGGAACTGGCACAACCACTGTATAACTTAGTGAAAAAAGACACAAAGTTTAAATGGAGCGAGGAGGCAGAACAGGCAACGCAACACCTGAAAAAAGCACTAACGGAAGCACCAGTGCTGGCCTGCCCAGATTTGTTGGCAATGCAGCCATACTCGTTCGAGATTCGCTACCGCAGAGGAAAGCTCAATGTCGTTGCGGACGCATTGTCCAGAATGCCAGAAGAAGAAGCCCACGGAGCGGAGGTCGAAGAAGACGTCTGGATTAAACGGAAAATTATAGACTTCGAAAAAAACCCCGAAACATGGCCAGATTACGCGATAATCAACGGAAAATTATATAGACATATACCGTCATGGGCTGCAGACGAGGACACACAGCCATGGAAACTATGCGTGGCTAAAAAACAACGAGAACGAGTACTACGAGAAAACCACAGCGAAGCAACAGTAGGCCACCTAGGGGTGAGAAAAACAAAACACCGGATAATGGCACAATACTACTGGCAAGGAATGCACAGAGATATACAGCAGCATGTAAGAAGCTGCGAAACGTGCCAACGCTACAAAACATCTCAGCAACAAGCAGCAGGGAAAATGTTGTCAGAAATAGCGAAAGCACCCTGGGAAACCCTTTGCATAGACTTCGTGGGCCCACTACCGAGATCCAGCCACGGTAACAACATGTTGCTAGTGATGTTCGACAGGTTTACAAAATGGGTAGAAATTGCAGCCGTCCGGAAAGCAACAACAGATATCGTATTAAAGGTACTAGGGGAACAAGTCATAGCACGATTCGGAACACCAAAAAAGATAATCTCGGACAATGGGGTGCAATTTACTAGCAACAAGTTCAAGGCACAACTACAGAAATGGGGAATTGCTCACCAGCAGACAGCCCCATACACCCCTCAAGAAAACCCGGCAGAAAGGGCAAACCGTACGATTAAAACAATGATAGCACAATTCTCCGGAACAGAGCACACAAGATGGGACGACTGGCTACCTGAAATATCGCTAGCAATCAACAGTAGCAGATCAGAATCAACAGGATATAGCCGGCATATTTGCTATACGGACGGGAAATGAGACTACCAGGAAGCCTGTTTGCCGAAAACACGCAAGGATCGGGAATAGTAGAGGAGACAATACATGCACGTTGGGAACGTATCATGGAAACAAGGAAACTAGCACACCTAAACATGGGAAAAGCGGCACAGGATCAAGCTAGATCATACAACCTCCGGAAAAGGGACTGGAGACCCAAAATAGGAGACTTAGTATGGGAAAGACAACACCCCTTGTCAAAAGCAGCAACTGGATTCGCGGCAAAACTAGCTCCAAAATACGAAGGCCCATTCAAAGTAACAGGTTTTATATCAGCGGTGATTGCAACAATAAAGCACACGGTGACCGGGAAGACGCCAGATGAGTCACTTGCGTTCCGACGATCTTCGAGGAAACACATCAGCAACAAGGAGAAATATCCGGGTAAGTGTTCTGGTAGATAATCTTGGTATTGGTGGTGGATCCGTAAGAGTGCGGTTTTAAATCGGCTCTGCGACCCTCACCAGGTCACTGGCGTCCCGGTGTGGTTTCCTAGAAATCAGCCCAGACCCAGTCGTGATCACTGAGGCGGCCCGGTTTACGTAATTCAGGCCCACCTCAGTGAGCTTCCCCAGACGTCACGTTTCCGGCTCCCGACCCGGAAAAGAAACGGATGTAGAAACGGCAGGCCGAAACTAACGATGCCCGGCAGACCGAAACCCACTAGAAGTCCAAGTAGGTTGTTCCCAACGACCCAGAACACTACGAACCCGACGTACACGACGTACACACGACGAAGCAGTCCACGTACCGGCCCATCCGCAGCGCCAACGCGATCACTCGGCCCTTCCGCAGCGCCGACGCGACTTCACGGCCCATCCGCAGTGCCAAGGCGATCACTCGGCCCTTCCGCAGCGCCGACGCGACTTCACGGTCCATCCGCAGCGCCGAAACTCGCAACAAGCAGTGGACCCCTTGGCCACGTTACTGACAAGCAGTCAACGACTCGAACAGCACACCTCCTGGCCCCCCGCAACGCCAGATCACGGAGACAGCTACACGACGGCCACACCGCACGAAGCAAGCAGTTCATCACTCGCACTTCTGTAGCGCTGGATCCACTACAGCAAGCAGTTCATCATACACACCTACTTTATAGTTCTATCCCTCTGTGTCATTATTGGGGAAAGGGAGGTAAGTCGATGTATAGAGGAAATATCATGTGCGGATCCACGGGGGGTGATATGGGTGATATTTCACCCCCCACTCGGGTGAAAAATGAAAGAAATTTTGGTACTCAAAAAGTATGCAACAAAAAAATTGTTCTGATATCACCCCCCACAACAAAATCCTGGATCCGCCACTGGGAAATATAAATATCTGTCGCGAACCCTGACCACGGCGAGCTATACCGCCTCCCAGAACAGGGTCGTTACAGGCGAAAAACCTGCATTTTACTGCCAAAGATCCACATAGAAACCTAATTTACCCCTTACTTTTTGTGACACCCTCGTGTATTTTGAAACCAGAGATGGAAGAAATGTAAGGGGTAAATAAGGTTTTGTCCCTTCCGCTTGTATGGAGAAACCCAATTCCCAATTCAGCTCTGTTAATTTTTGCCGAGTGACCGAAGATGTGTGGGGCCTAGCATTGTCATGGTGAAAGACTATACCCTTGCGATTAGCTAGTGCCGGCTCCTTTTCTTTAATTTTTTCCGCCAAATTGGATAGCTGGCGACAGTACACATCTGAATTGATGGTTTCATTCCGTCCCAGCAGCTCAAAGTGCACTACACCCTTCCAATTCCACCAAACAGACAGCATAACTTTCCTCTGATGGATATCGGCCTTTGATGTGGCTTGGGCTGGCTCATCTTTCTTGCTCCATGATCTTTTTCGTTGGACATTATTGTAAACAACCCACTTTTCGTCGCCAGTAATGATCCGCTTCAAAAAAGGATCGTTTTTAATCCGTTGCAGCAGAGAATAGCAGATATTGATACGCTTAGTTAGGTGAATTTCCTTTAAGTTATGCGGAACCCAAACATCGAGCTTGCTTACGTAGCCAAGTTTCTTCAAATGGTTTTCAACCGTTGTATGCGACACACTGAGCTTCTCTGACATCTCCCGCGTTGAATACCGCCGGTTTTCCTCCAGCAAAGCCTGAATTTGTTCGTTAAAAACATCCGATGGTCGACCAGAACGTGGGGCGTCTTTAACTCCAAAATCTCCAATCCTGAATTTGGCAAACCAGCGCTGACATTGGCGATCACTCATGGCATCTTTACCATACACTTCGCACAATTTTTCGCGAGTTTCGACCGCTTTTTTTTGCTTTTCTGAAGTTAAAAAGCAAAATATGCCGAAAATGCTTACTTTGATCCTCCATGTTTAATTTGCTATAGCTTCCACAAATGTTATCGAATAATTACCAAATTTTCATCGATAGTACCTAAGACAATAAGCTTTAAAACGATACTAAAAAGTGTGACCCTGGTGCTCGATTAGTCGTAAATAAATTAGATTAAAAACGATTACTAAAAAAAACACGACTTTCTTGCCAACCCAATACATATTTTCCAGTGGAATTTTCCCGCTGGGTACCTTTACGGTACGCATGTTGTGCATTGGAGAGTAAACTAGGGTTGGTAGTTAGTGTGTGTGTCAATTAGCCTTTCCAGGGTTTTTAACAAGAAGGAGGAGAAGCTTATTGGACGGAAGTCCTTTGGAGAGGTGTGAGAGGGCTTGCCGGCCTTTGGTATAAATATTACTTTAATGTCCAGCCATCTGGATGGTATGTGATTTAGTCCCATACAGCCGTGGAATATGACCGTCAGCCAAGGAAGGGTTGTATCTATAGTCTGTTGTAGTTGGGACGGGAAGAAGCCGTCAGGGCCAGGTGATTTGAAGGGCTTAAAGGAATTAATCGCCCACTTGATGCGTTCAGGGTTTGAAATGTTGACTATGCTCTGCTCGTCGAGGTTCTCCACTAAGTGGATGTCCTCTACTGCTTGCGTGTTTTTAGGGAAGTGGGTGTTTAGCAGGAGTTCTACACCGTCCAGGTGTCTTCATTGGTTTTTAGGTATTCAACGGTTACTGGAGATTTTGCTAAGATTCTTTTGAGCCTGGAAGCCACCGCTGTAGATTCTATGCTACTGCAGAAGTTGGCCCATTCTCTTCGCTTCTTTTGTTCCAGGAAGCTTCGCTGTTGTTATATTTAGCTCTGTTAAAGTGACTTCTGCAGTCGCTTTTAAGGGCCGCCAGGCGGACCAAGGCGGTTTGTGTTTTGTTTTGACTGTTCTGCTTGGGCAGGCATTTTTAATGGCCTCACCACAGATGCCAGTGAAAGTATTGACTAGGTTTTCTAATTCATGACTGTCGAGTAAGTGAGTCGGTGGAGTATTTAGGTTTCTATCGAGGAGTTTTCTGAAGTAACCCCAGTTAGTTCGTCTTAGATTTCTTATGTTCTCGGGGGGAGGGCATTCTAGAGATACTGTAAATTCTACATATCGGTGGTCGAAAAAGGAGCGTTCGGCTCCCACATTCCACTCTTCAAGATGGTTGAGTAGGGTATCAGATATCAGGGTAATGTCTAAAACTTCCCTCCTATTTCTAGTGATGAAAGTAGTAGGGTCATTACCTTTGTTGCAAATGAATAAGTTGGATTAAAGGAGACATTCATAAAGTAAATCAACCCTTTCGTTTGTATTTTTACTTCCCCATTGTGTGTGGTGTGAGTTGGCGTCTCCACCCAGGATGAGTTCCTTAGATGAGTGTGTGTGTATGAGTTGTTGTGTTATGATGTTTGGTAATCGCCCCTCTTGTTCATGAGCCAGGTAAAACGATGATATGGTGTGATGTGCGTGAGAGTTTAGCTCCAGCCTGACCGTGGTAAGGTCGCCTTCGCTAAACTGTGGGATTAGAAATGTGTTAAAGTGTGTTTTAGTGAGAATGCAGGTCCTAGGTTTACCCCTACCCTTAATATGAAAAAGCTTTTATGTCTCCAACAATCCATGGCTCTTAGATGAAGACTATGTCTATTTTGCCCGCTGCCAGGCGGGTGAGGAGGGCAGCAGATGCTGCCTTGCTGTCGTGCAGATTAATTTGTAGGTACTGCACACTTTTGGGGGTTGGGCTCGGACTGGGTATCCTCTACTTCCTCCACTACGTCCTGGAGCACACTGCGCCCCAGTCGGACCGTGGCATGGGGGCACAACTGCTTCAGGTTCTTGGTGAGCTCCGAATCAGTCGACACGTACCCTGTGTGGAGGGCCTCCTCGTGCTCCATCTCGTCGTCGCTTGAGAAGAATCACCACGTTCATGGTGACGCGTTCTGTCTTCTCAACCTTTACCACCTTCTGTTGGGAACTTGGGGTTGAACCTTGTCAAGAGGCTAAGAATAGCCTCTGGCTCAGAGGGTTCAGACGCCAACCACACCCTCGCCCTTGGTCTGGACAGGATATCCGCTGCCTCGCAGACGGCCAGCTTGGCCCCCGGGTAGACCTCCCCAACTTTGGTAATGGCAGCCTTGTAGAGCGCTGCCGATCTCTCGTCCTCACAGGCGCCTAACCAGACCCCACTGGTTCCTTGGGGTACTGGCGCCTTTATCGTTCTGGTCGATGACGCCGATAATCTTCCGATCCTTCGCCACTTCGGCAAAGGACCTAGACCACGTGCCGCGACATGTTGTCTTGGCCTTCTTGCTCGCTGGTTGAGCCACTCCGATCGACCTCTCCCGCTTGTTGCTGTCGCTTGGTATCTTTGCGGTGTCGAAATCTGGTATTACCGCCTTTGCCCAGGCTATGTCCTTCTGGATCTTTAGGTAAACCTCCTATGATGTCTGATCCTCCCGTATGGTGTTGGTGGCCAGACGTTTTAAGATGCGGTAAGCCTTCTTCCGTTCCAGTTGTCCTGCCTGATTTGGTGGTGTCCGCTTAAACTCCTTGGCCCTGGTACTTACCACAAGGCCAGCCCTTGCACCTCCCTCCGGTTGGTTTGGCTGGTGAGCCGCCCCAGCGTTGGTGGGTGTTTTGGTCTGGCCCTTGCGGGTAGTCGGGGCTGCTTGGCTGGTGGTCCGCTGGCCTTGGCTGGTGTAGATGTTGCATGCATTGGGGCTTTCGGTACGGTATTTGGTCGTCTGTGGTGGTGACTTCCGACTTTTTAACTCGTAGAGTAAAAGGGTATATTGTATTCGTGAAAAGTATGTATCAGCTAGAAGGAAACATTATATATATTCTTGATCAGTGTCACTAGCCGAGTCGATATAGCCATGTCCGTCTGTCCGTCTGTCTGTCTGTCTGTCCGTCCGTATGAACGCTGAGATCTCGGAAACTATAAAACCTAGAAGATTGGCATTTTGCATGCAGATTCTAGGAGCTCCTACGCAGCGCAAGCATGTTTCAAAAAAGTTCCACGCCCCCTCTAAAGCCCACAATAGCTGATAAACGATTTTTAAAATTTAAATATTTCATGCTTTCGTGGAGTGCAGACGCGTTTTTGCATCGCTGCGAATTTCTTTGTGAAGAGTCTATGGACAAGTCCACCTTCGTGGCAAATCAATTTGTTTTTGTAAACCAGACAGCTACAGCTGCAGTGACAGTGCTCAGACACCCCGTTAGCTGTGTTTTTTCGCGAAAACAAGTGAAACAGAAACTGAAAGGCAACAGTTGCAATCTGTTGTTTATGCAAATTACCGCTAATTCGAATCCAAATTCGAATTCAAATTTGTATATAAATTTATTCAAAAATAAAATAAAATACAGATCTCCACAACTGGGAATTGAACCCAGTACCTTCCGCCTGCAGGGCTCGCACCTTGCCCACTAGGCCACGTCTGCCTACGTGGAACCTGCACAAAGTGCATTGTGTCCAGGAAGTCGGTAAAGCAGTGCAAAGCAGTGCATAGCATCCAATATGTCGGATTCCGATGACTTTAACATCCGAGCAAAGGTGTCTCATTCTAATAAAAATATGTTTAATGCATTAAATGCTTCACTAAACAGATTTAACGAACAATATCTTGCCAAAACGTCCAACGCTCAACCATTACCACCCCAGGATGCAGAACCAGAGCTAGAAGCCCTCGCCGGCGACGATGATGACTGGTGGACCCCGCGTAGTAGCAAACGCCGTCCAGAGTCTAGGTCTCCCAATTCCGCCAATAAAATCCACAGAAATTCGAACAGCCCCAAAACGACTCAATCCAACCGATTCTCGGAGCTTTCTGACATGGATACAACCGACGAACATATCAACGCGGATGTCCTTCTGATGAGGAACAACCCTGACCAGGCTAGTACCAGTACTGGCGTAAGCCATGTTAATCTCAACAGCAACAACCAAAGCGATCTCACCAACAGTAACACCAACAATAATCTAAGCAATAGCAACGTCAACATAACCAATAACTCACCCGACCACAAGCCACCCCCAATTGTAATAAATAATTGCGAGAACATAAACGGACTTATTCGAACTACAGATAAAATCGTTCATCCATCCAAATACTCGCTAAAATGCCTCCCAAACAATTCAGTTTCGATTCTAGCTGCTGATCCAGACGCGTATAGAGCTATAACCAAAGCTCTAATTGCAAAGAAGGTCCCGTTCCACTCCTGGCAGCTCAAAGAGGAAAGATCCTATCGTGTGGTTATTCGAGGTGTTCATCACTCCATTCCAGACGAAGACATAAAGGAAAGTCTAACCTTGCTTGGCCATATTGTTCGCTTTATTAATAGACCAAGAATGCGCTCCGACAAATCAAAGTTTGTCAACCTAGTGTTTGTTGAACTAGAACCATCTGCAAGCAACAAGGAAATCTTCGAAATAAAGACTCTATGTCGCCAGAGAGTTATAGTGGAAATTCCCTACAAAAAGAATGAAGTCGTCCAATGCCATCGTTGTCATGACTTTAACCACACAAAAAATAACTGTTTCCTGGACCATATCTGTGTAAGATGTGGGCAGAAACATGCCATAGAGGCCTGCGAGCGAGATATTCATCCAGTAAAGTGTGTGAATTGTGGGGGAAACCACACAGCAAATCATAAGGGCTGTACTGTTTACCAGCAGAAACTAAATAGGCGAAAAAATAATCCATCCCATCGTAACACCCCTCCTGAACAAAACTCTGCACCACGGACAACTGCTCGATCAGATGTCAATGGAGCACGGTGTTATGCCAATGTCGCCAACGGTCCTTTCCGACAGCAATCCCAACAGGTTAGAACACCCCAGCTGCAGTATCAGGACCAATTTCCTCCATTAGGAACAAACAACAGGAGGCATAATCAGGAACAACACCATCGGTCGCAGCCACCAGAAACACCGAATGCAGATCCAAACCAACAGCAGCACCAACAACACCAGCAGCGGCCCTTCCAGCAGCAACATCATCGGGATTTTCTGCAATACCAAACCGACAAGCAATGGAACCGACAAGAGCAAATCTTCTTACAATCTGAAGATAAAATGTCAGTCCTCTTAGCCCGATTTGACAAAATGTTCGAGATGATGATGTCAATGATGTCCCTCATAACCAAATTCTTACCCCAAATAGCTCCAGGATCTGCTCAAGCCGTCTCTGGACTTCTTTCTGGTCTTACAGTCCAACCATGAGTCAAATTGGACTCAAAATCGGTGTGTGGAACGCCGACGGTTTGGCCAGCAAGGCACTCGAGATGGAGCTTTTTGTGAAGCAACATCATATCGATGTTATGTTGGTCAGCGAAACACATCTCTGTTCTAGATCTTACTACCAGCTGCGGGGATTTGACGTTCAACTAGCTAATCACCCCGCTGATCGCCATCGCGGAGGCTCTGCCATTATCATTAAGTCATGCCTGCAATATTATCAATTCTTAAGTGTGGAAAATCAAACAGCTCAGTGCCTTGCAGTCAAAGTTAAAACTGACCAAGGAGAAATTGTCATTGCGTCTATATACTGTCCGCCAAACTCCCAACTCTCTTCTGAAGATTATCAGCAGCTATTAGATGAGCTAGGCCCAAATTTCCTAATCGCAGGGGATTGGAATGCACACCATCGTCTCTGGGGCTCTAGAAACTCTACAATTAGGGGCAGAGCTCTTGCAGATCTCATATACTCGTCTAATATGCAGATCCTTGCCACCGGAGGACCAACACATTACCCGTACAGCCAACGCACACCATCAGCAATAGATTTCGCCATTTTCAAAGGAATTCGCTCCGAGTGCCTAAACATTTCGGAAAGTTTTGACCTGAGTTCGGATCACATCCCGCTTATTATTCAGTACAGAATTGCTGCATTTAAACTCTCCCGCAGGACTTGCATCTTGCCCCAGAATGCGAGTATATCGCGATTCCAGGAAGCGATTAACGGCTTGGTCAACCTCAACATGCACCTTAACACTCCTGAGGACATTGACGATGCTACTGAGATGTTTGTGCGAAATATTCACATTGCTGCTGAATCATCAATCTGCGGTCAAAGCCCAAGCAATCCATCCGAGCCACCTCAGGCACTTTTAAAACCTGAGGTCCTGGATCTGGTGCGATTAAAAAGGGCATTGCGTCGAAGATTTATGCGTACACGGGATCCCGCGGACAAACTAGACTACCGTCGGGCTGAGGACGATCTTAAAAAACTGCTGCACAAAACAAAGAGCGAATACATTGCCGAATTGCTCCGCAATGCTGATCCCACAAAAGCACATGGATTCAACTTTTGGAGAGCCACTAGGAATATAAAAAGGCAACCCCCAAATATGGGGCACTGCTTCGGATTCCAACATCATGCGTCTTCAAAGACTCCAAAACAAGGCCCTACGTACCATAGCTAATGCACCGTGGTACGTGAGAAATGATGTCATAGCCAGTGATCTGCACATTCCCTCAGTGAGAGAGCAAATTAACATGCACTCAAGTCGCTACAATGACCGACTCATGGCTCACTCCAACCAACTAGCTGTATCCTTGGCGAATCCATTTACCAGAAGAAGACTGAAGCGTTGACACCCTGGCGATCTCTGGACTAGAGGACGTCATCAGACCCGCGTCCTGAGACAATAATTGAATAGAATTGTCAATGTTATAAAAATTGTTATTTCCACACTCCTGTTATGTTTCAAGTTATTTGTTTCTTTGTTCTAAATATGCGTTTTATAACCATTTATTTGTTTGATTAACGTTTAATAAAATTTTATATAAAAAAAAAAAAAAACCTACGCAGCGCAAGTTTTTTTTCAACTGAGTGCCACGCCCCCTCCAACGCCCACAATGGCCCAAATACGATTTTAAAAATTTTAAGATTTCCGAAAAGTAAAAATGCAGTTTGGTTGTGTTTATAAATACCTATCAAAATGTAGACAAAATTTTTTAAATCGGACCATTTGTTTAAAAAGTTATGCCTGATAAAAGTTTTATATCTCCCTCGCACTCCTTTTAGCTGAGTAAGGGGTATCTGATAGTCGGGACACCCGACTATAGCGTTCCCTCTTGTTATTTTTCAAATTCTCCATACTTGTTCCCACGAGCTGCGGAGAAAGGACAGGTCCACCCGGGCAGGCGGTCGCCACTTGTCTGAGCCCACCGTTAGAGACTGAGTTATTTGTTGGATCGGGCTCCCGGCCAGATTGACTCTTGGCACGGTTCGAGTGACACCTTAGTCCAGCCCGGGGTGTGATGAGTGTTGGGGGGAATAGGGATGAGGTAGGCTTATGTGTAGGGAGGGGATTAGTGTGAGCTATTTGTCGGAGGCGGCAGCACAAGCGCGACGTCGGTACTGCTACGGCGTAGATACCCGCTGACTGTCCGGGGCTACTTATTTGCGCTTCATGTTGGGGCTTAGCGGTGGCTGGGCCGTGCCAACATCCACGCTTAATCGTAGCTACCCTAGATAAACCAGGGCGTTCGCTATCCACAACCTGCGACCCGTTCAGTAGCCTTCAGCTCGGCGCCCTCCAAGTAATTCCACTAGCTCATTGACCGAATGGAACACTATTAAAAAAGGCGTTTTGTGGTGATCACTGTATCTCAACCAAAAAGTATCGGAATTGCATTCTGCTTTTACATTTCGCTTAAGAATTCAAAAAAACCCGCCCTTAAAGTTAAAAAAAAAAAAAAACTCTTCCAAGGGGGCGGGTTTTGCAAAAAAATATGCGACAAATTAGAAAACGATCGGTTGAGCCATTTAGAAATGCCGATGATCACGGACTTTCAAAACGTGGTTTCGAGAAAAACGCATTCAAAGTAATGAAATAGATCTACTGCACAAGGAAGGGGAGTGCCGTAATCCAATTTACAATTTACCAATTTAAATAATAAGCAAGAGAGAACGCTATAGTCGGGTGCCCCGACTATCAGATACCCGTTACTCAGCTAAAGGTAGTGCGAGGGAGATGGAGATATAAAACGTTGATCGAGCATAATTTTTTAACGAATGGTCCGATTTGAAAAATTTCTTCTACATTTCGATAGGTTTAACTAAACACAACAAAAGTGCATTTATACTTCTCCGAAATCTTTAAAAACGTGGGCGTCAGACACATTTTTAAATCGTTTGTGGGCGATTGTGGGCGTTAAAGGGGGCGTGGCGCTCGGCTGAAATAAACTTGCGCTGCGTAGGAAGCCCAAGAGTATGTGTGGGTAATTCCAACTTTCTAGCTTTTGTAGTTCCCGAGATCTCAGCGTTCATACATACAGAGTTAAAAGCTGTGAAAATATCCCTTTTTTTATACCCGTTACTCGTAGAGTAAAAGGGTATATTGTATTCGTGCAAAAGTATGTAACAGCTAGAAGGAAGCTTTTCCGACCTTATAAAGTATATATATTCTTGATCAGGATCACTAGCCGAGTCGATCTAGCCATGTCCGTCTGTCAGTCTGTCCGTCCGGATGAACGCTGAGATCTCGGAAACTTCAAAAGCTAGAATATTGGGATTACCAACACATATTCTTGGGCTTCCTACGCAGCGCAAGTTTATTTCAGCCGACCGCCACGCCCCCCCTAACGACCACAATCGCCCATAGTCGCCCACAAACAATACTAAAATGTGTCTGGCGCCCACATTTTCAAAGATTTCTGGGAAGTATAAATGCAATTCTGTTGTGTTTAGTTATACCTTTCGAAATGTAAAAGTAAATGTAAATGTAAATTTTTTAAATCGGACCATTCGTTAAAAAGTTATGCCTGATCAAAGTTTATATCTCCATCTCCCTCGCACTCCCTTAGCCGAGTGACGAAAATAAAGATGCAGAAGGGTCATAAAATTCTTTTGACCAACGCTTTATAAACCCAAGAACACTCAGAAGAACGCCTAAATCATATACTGAATATATACGGTCAAGTGGCAAGTTCTAAAGCAAATAACTTATAAACTTATAACTCTATCCGGCCTGTTCCAGTTTTCACTCGGAAGTGAATTTGTTAACATTGTCGAATTTCCTTTTAACATAATATATAATTTCCCTTATTTGTTCCCCTTTTCGCATCCAGCGCTACACAATACTGAAAAGAAAAGGGTTCTCCAAAAAATAACCCTATTAAAAAAATTTCGCTCAGTTTAAGCATTAAATTAAGTGATATTCTAAACCAAAACATGATTTAAGGTATCTCGGATAAATAATCATTCTTACCATAAAAAACTGGCATAATAAGAATGTTAATAAATCATCTTCACAAAATTATTATTTTCCAGCCTACCATGACAGCCCTGGCCCATTTTAGCCAAATCCGAGCGGAATTTAGAACAAGGGCAGGGGATTTGAAATAATTGTCAAGGCTAGAATTGACTGGGCTTTGAGGTGCAACCACAAAATAATTTTTATTAACTCATATATGCAAATAATTTCGATTCCGATGATGCAATTATGATCATAAAACATCAAGGAATATCATAAAAATATGATTGGCTTTTAAAGCTATCGCGAAGTATTTTTAAATAATTAATATTTATACTGCTGGATTTAAATCCGCCTGTCAAATGCTTGTCGGAAAGTTTCCGTGTGAATTTTTCGGAAGTTAACAGAGTAACAACAGAGGGAAATTCGATTCCGTGCAGTTATTTCGGAAGTGAGTCTTGGAACAGGTCTGGGAAATTCGAATCCGTGTGAATTTTTCGAAAGTGAAAACTAGAACAGGGCCGTATATTGTTGCATGTCAAACAAAGCTTAACATCATCAGCATACATTAGTACAGCAAAGGGCCCAAATGACTACCCTGGAGCATTTTGGAAACAGCGTTCTTAAAAATAACCTTCTGAGTCCTCCCATTTAAATAACTTGAAATCCAAGTTAAAAGGTTACATGGAAACCCAAGCAAGTCTAGTTTAAATAAAAGAAGAGAGTGGTTAACAGCGTCAAAGGCTTTGCTGAAATCTGTATATATAACGTCAGTCTCCATTTTATTGTTAAATCCATTTATTACAATAGATGAAAATTCAAATAGGTTGCTGGTAGTCGATCTTCATGCTGACACGGTGATATTAGCGAGGAACATAAATGTTGCAAATGAGATGTGATAATACGTTCAAAGGCTTTTGGAATTGCCGACAATTTAGAAATACCTCTATAATTCTGGGCATGCGCGTTCGCACCCTCTTTGTAAAGTGGAATAATAAAAGAGTCATTCCAGATAGTTGCGAAAACTGATGATGAAATAGACAAACGAAAAAGTTTAAGAATAGGTTGCAAATGGTTGATGCACAAAACTTAAGCACACACCCAGGAAGTCCATCAGGACCGGGAGAATAAGTTGTTGTTAAAACTCTTAAGAGAGAACTTTCGGTAATTATAGGGGGAAAAATACAATTTGCCCTATTTAAGGGATAGGATAGTTTGATTTTGACCATGAAGAGGAGCTAAAGTAGTTTGGAAAACGTCGGCAAATAAATGAGCAATTTCAGAATCTTTCGATACCTCCATTGAGTTAAAACGAACCGATGAAGGCAAATCCGATGACTTACACTTAGCGTTAACAAAGTTATAAAACCGCTTCGGATCATTTGAAAATTAAAATTTACAACGATTTAAATACATAGAATAGCAATGACTGTTAAGAACATTTCGACAAATCGGGTGGCTTAACCGATTTTTTATATGGTGCTCGGGGTTCCGGTTATACGCCGATCCGGGCTCGTTGAACCGTTGGGTCTTTCATAGAACAACTGGCCTACTGTTCGCCCTTTCTGGCTGAACGCGCTAGGACCTGCTCAATTTCCACTTGACGGACTGGGCTCACACCGGGGCAAGCCAAAGTAGTGTTTGCAAGAAGGCACACTGGATTTAGACGGTTCTCGCCCCGAGCTAACGATCTCTTGTGGCAGGACTTTACTGCTTAACTCTGATAGACTCGCCTGGCGTAATGCGAGGATTTGGTAAAGACAGGAGTAGAAACAGTTCGCCTTGACCTAGCCGTGTGATGCCCTCTGGTCCTAAGCTACCTGAGTCTCAATTCGGAGATGATCCAATCCCGAACGTCTCGTCGCGACGTAGCGATTTTGGTCTCGTAGGCGCCCACGGCGCTGCTTCCGACGACTCGACTTGTGTTTTATTTGAAGATTACTTGGTACTGGTGTACTGACTTGTTCACCTTGATATCTTGACTGATCTTGACGGATTGACTCCTTATATAGGGCCTCCGGGAAACGTTATTTCCCTTTTTGCGCACGGCCCGCTGAATCTCACCACTCCATGTTCAAAGTCCATGGGTCCTGCTTGAGCCCTTTGTCCTTCTCGCACGGCTTCGAACCGAAGATCTACGTATGCTGCCGTCCCGCTGATTCTCCTGGTGCATAAGGCACGCCTGTGTTCAGTGTGGGCAGAGTTCAAAGTCCGGTGCAGTTCTGTTATTATATCCGTGACTCGTAGAGTGCAAAAGTATGTAACAGGTAGAAGGAAGCTTTTCCGACCCTATAAAGTATATATATTCTTGATCAGGATCACTAGCCGAGTCGATCTAGCCATGTCCGTCTGTCTGTCTGTATTAACGCTGTGATCTCGGAAACTACAAAAGCTAGAAAGTTGGAATTACCAGCACATATTCTTGGGCTTTCTACGCAGCGCAAGTTTATTTCAGCCGAGCGCCACGCCCCCTCTAACGCCCATAATCGCCCACAGACGATACTAAAATGTGTCTGGCGCAAACATTTTCAAAGATTTTGGAGAAGTATAAATGCAATTTTGTTGTGTTTAGTTATACCTATCGAAATGTAGAAGAAATTTTTCAAATCGGACCATTCGTTAAAAAGTCATGCCCGATCAAAGTTTTATATATCCATCTCCCTCGCACTCCCTTTATCTGAGTAACGGGTATCTGATAGTCGGGGCACCCGACTATAGCGTTCTCTCATGTTTCCTTTTGCACCCGGCAATCTGGGTCTGCCACCGAAGTCTCCACTCTCTCTCTCTCCATTCTCGTTCTCCAAACTCTCACTCTCCAAACCCTCTTCATCAGAGTTCTTTCTCTCCAACTTGATGTTTCCACTCTCTCATTCTCCACTCCTTGCTCTCCAAACTCTCACTCTCCAAACTCTCTTCGCCGCGCCGCCAGTACGTTAATTCGCCGCGTAACTGGCAAGCGTCCGGCTATCCACTGCTATTGCTGCTTATATTTGTGGGGAGTTATTTAACTCCTCGCATTGTGTTGCAATGTAGGTAGGAAGTATGATTTTCCTTTCATAAGTCCTAAGGGCGTTGGTAAAAATTGTTGCGACCAATAAAGTTGCCTAAGTTGGCCATATGATCTTCCTAAAGATTTGAAAATCTTATTGCT
Organism: Drosophila prostipennis; assembly: GCA_037075205.1. Taxonomy (NCBI): domain Eukaryota; kingdom Metazoa; phylum Arthropoda; class Insecta; order Diptera; family Drosophilidae; genus Drosophila; species Drosophila prostipennis. Next base: position 9,170 of record JBAMCJ010001235.1, on the reverse strand, counting down.
GACGTGCGAATTAACATGAACTTTATTTAGCATTAAGATTCAATAGAATTTGTAAACAAATATTCGATTTCAAATCTCAAGCTATCGTAGCAGACGAAAGGCAACTGGAGCCCAAGATAATGTAAACATTAACATCCGAATCAAAATCACCCCATTGCAATCCCACGGTTAAAGTAGACATAAACATCCGAATCAAGATCACGCCACTTCAATCCCACGCTTATCGTGTCGCCAAATATTTTCCGCTAAGCGCAGCATAATTCCATTTCACAATTATTGAAATTACTGAAAAGCTTTTATAAAGTTGAGCTTGAGGAAACTGCAAAAGAAAAGTTCTAAAAGCTCATACTCCGAAGCTTCTTCCAGAATCTTATCTTGAACTCCAAGTTAGTGCAGATCGGGAACTCAAGAATCGAAGTCAATCAAAAAAAATGTGAAAATCAACAAGTTAAGAATGACCAATAAATAAATAGTTTATTAAAAATAAAAATCGCATACCGTTATTTATAATTGGCGCCCAACGTGGGGCTACGTAGTTAAAAGTTCCAAATGATCGTTACGGAACTCGCGTAGTTACTCACAAAATTTTTAGAGGAAAAATTAAAACATCCTCATAGTGCAGTTACGTTCTCAAAAGTTCCAAAAGAATAAATACGGAACTCGCGTAAAAGCAATCAAATCATAGACCCGAAAACAAAATAAAATTTAAAAGGGTTTCTATGTAAAAAGTTTTAATTAATCATCAATAAGAAATATTAAAAAAGTTAAATCCAGAAATTAAACAAAACGCTGTTAAGTGAAGCAAACAAATATATTAAAAAAGTTAAATCAAAAAACTAAATAAAAAGTTTTAATTAATCATCAATAAGAAATATTAAAAAAGTTAAATCCAGAAATTAAACAAAACGCTGTTAAGTGAAGCAAACAAATATATTAAAAAAGTTAAATCAAAAAACTAAACAAAAAGTTTAATCAATCATCAATAAGAAATATTAAAAAAGTTAAATCAAGAAATTAAACAAAACGCTGTTAAGTGAAGCAAACAAATATATTAAAAAAAAAAAAAAATTTAATTAAAAAAATTAAACACAAAGTTTAATCAATCATCAATAAGAAATATTAAAAAGTTAAAACAAACAAAAAAATTCCAATTGCTTAAGTGAAGCGAAAGGATAAAACACAAACGAAAACAACAATTTAAAACAAAAAAATCCTGAAGAACTACAAATAAAAGCCAAGGAACCACGAAAAACTTAAAGCCAAGAAAGAAGACAAATAAAAAAAGGAAGACCAACCCAAGGAAACCCAAAGAAGAGAAGAACTACATCCCAGAAAGAAGACCAATCAAGAAGGAAAATCCACTCAATAAAGACAAAAACCGTGAGAATAGTTAAAATAGAATTTAGTTACAAAAAATATTAGTTGTAAGGTTAAAGTGATAGAAAAATTCTGGATAAATTAATTGAGGATTTCGAAAAATTAAAAATGAATGACCCTGGTACATCCCAATCGAGTGTGAACTCAACTACCAATCAGAACTTAACAACAGATTTAATTGTCAGACTAATTGCTTCCAACGTAAATCCCCTACAAGAGGAGATAAAAAATTTAAAATCATTACTAGAAACTAAATCTAATTTGGTGACAGAATACAAAGTTGAACAAATAGATGAAAATATTTCATGCGATGAGACATTAGAAGTCGTTAAATCCGTCCCCCAATTTTCAGGCAGCTTAGAAAACTACGTAGGATGGAGGGAAGCAGCCGAAACTGCAATGGGATTGTATGTCCGAAAGAGCCGAAGATATTTCGCAGCTCTAACAATTCTTAGAAATAAAATCATAGGAAAGGCTAACGACGCACTGACAAATCACGGAACCGTACTAAATCTCGACGCTATTCTAGCCAGGCTGGACTTTGTGTTTAGCGACAAGAGACCACTACACATAATCGAACAAGAATTAAGTGTCCTTTCTCAAGGTAAACATTCAGTAATAGACTTTTATAATTTCGTTAATAAAAAACTTACACTTTTAATAAATAAAACCATAATGACCCATGGAAAAGATAATCCCATAACAAAAGAATCAAACCTAAAACATCGTCAGAACGCATTAAGAGTTTTCATAACCGGCCTCAACGGCCCAATATCGGGAATTTTGTTTTCACTAAATCCACCAGACTTGCCAAACGCACTAGCTAGAGTGCAAGAAATGGAAAGCAACCAAATGAGAGCCCAATTCGCTAGTCGATATAGCGCAGCTCCGCGTCAAGCATCTGAATATTTTATTCCTTATAATTCATATTATAAAAATAATTATCAAAATCAAGGGAATCATCTAAGATTAAACCGAAATAATGAAAATTATCAAGAAAACAATAACCACTTCCAAAATAACAACAATTATCAACAAAGAAACAATTATCAAAATAATAACAATCAAAACGCTAATTTTAATAATAATAACCAATATAACCAAAATAATAATAACCAAAATTCCAACTTTCATAATAATAATTACCAAAATAATAATTATCAAAATCATAATTTTCAAAATAATAATTATCAAAATAATAAATATCACCATAATAACTATAACAACAACTTCCGTTATAATAACAACAACCCAAACTACAATGTATGGGCCCAATCTAATTATAATCCTCAACAAAAAATTGAACCAATGGAAATAGATCCTAGTATCCAAGTTTCTAACAGAAATCAGAACTCTTATAACAATCAACCGAACCCAGCAGGAAATTATAATCAAAACCAATACAGAGATAATAATAAAAACACTAACTATAATCAATCTTCTAATAACAATCAAACGGATCCGGCAAACAAACGCGTTGCTACCGGAACTTCCGCTCAACCAAAAAATAAACAAATGAGAGTTAATAATATTCAAGAGGACCATTTTTTAGGGGAGAACAACGAATAGGCCTACCACACATATTTAGATATGATTCAAAAATTAATAAAACATTTAAAATTTTAATTGACACCGGTGCGATGGCCTGCTACATTAGAAAAGGAATCTATAAAAATGGAATAGAATTACCTATTTATAAAAGGGTATCTACAGTTAACGGTTTCTCAATAATTAAATTTTATCATAATATAACAATTTTTAATAAAAAACACATTTTTTACGAAATAGAAGGACTAAAATCAGACCTTTTGGTAGGATATAATCTATTAAGAGAAATAAGTGCGATTATCGATACTGCGAAAGACACTCTTAAATATAATAATAAAGTAGAAAAATTACATTATGAGGAAGACTTAAACTTCTTGACAACAAATAATATAAAAAAGATTCTTCCTTTAAAAAAATATATAATCGATAAATATTTCAATTTCGAAAATTTATCAGATAATACTAAAACTAGTTTAACAAGTTTGGAATGTATAAATTCCGAACACGCCGTCGACGAAAATTCCGACAAATATTCAATACAAAGTTTGGAATATACAAATTCCGAACACGCCGTCGATGATAATTCCGACAAAAATTCAAAACAAAGTTTGGAATGCACAAATTCCGAACACGCCGTCGATGATAATTCCGACAATAATTCAATAAAAAGTTTGAAATTCAAAAATCTCAAGCAAACCATTGATACTAATCATATTACAAATTCAGAAATAAATCCTGAAAAAATAAAAAAAATCAATTATACTAAAAGTATACTTGATACAATCGAAAAAGTCCACTCAAACATAAACATAAAATTTCCATTCAGAACAGATATCCGATGCGAAATAGACACCGTAGATGATAAACCTATATATTCTAGACAATACCCGTACTCACAGGCAGTAAATGAGTTTGTAAACCAGGAAATAAGTCGAATGTTAGAAGATAAAATAATAAAGCCCAGCAAAAGCCCTTATAACTCGCCAGTTATAGTAGTATCAAAAAAAGGTACTAATGAAGATGGCACCCCAAAGCATAGACTATGTATTGATTTTAGAAAACTTAATATTAATACAATCCCCGATAGGTATCCAATGCAAGACCCATCGGTAATTCTATCAAATTTAGGTAAATCAAAATATTTCAGCACCATTGACTTAGAATCTGGCTTTCACCAAATATTAATGAAAGAATCAGACATTGAAAAAACATCATTTTCCATTAATAACGGAAAATATGAATTTATAAGAATGCCATTTGGGCTTACAAACGCTCCCCGAATCTTCCAAAGAGCAATGGACGATATATTAAGGGACCACATCGGGAAAATTTGTCACGTCTATATGGATGATATAATTATTTTTTCCCATTCCTTAGAACAACATTATGAAGACTTAAAAATAATAGTAAACATCTTACACAAAGCTAATATGAAAATTTCTCTTGAAAAATCTCAATTTTTTAAACTAGAAACATCATTTTTGGGTTACGTCGTTTCCCATAACGTGATTAAAACAGATCCACTTAAAATAGAAACTATCTCAAAATATCCGATTCCCAATAATATAAGAGAATTAAGAAGTTTTCTAGGTCTTACAGGATACTATAGGAAGTTTGTCCGAAATTATGCAGCTATTGCCAAGCCGTTAACCAAATACTTAGAGGGTTCCAACGGAAAAGTTTCCAAACGAATGTCAAAAAATGTCACCATTAATTTAGATGAACCAGCAATCCAAGCCGTAAATGAATTAAAAGAAAATTTGATTGCTCATATAGAATTAGTTCAACCCGATTATTCAAAAAAATTCGTTTTAACAACCGATGCCTCTGACCTAGCCATAGGAGCGGTCCTATCCCAAAATGGAAATCCAATTACTTTTATATCAAAAACCCTTAACAAAACCGAAAGAAATTACGCTACAAATAAAAAAGAACTTTTAGCAATAGTGTGGGCACTGAAAAATTTAAGAAATTATTTATATGGAGTATCTGGAATGGAAATTCATACCGACCATCAACCCCTTTCCTTCACCATATCAGATAAGAATCCGAATGTTGAATTAAAAAGATGGTTTACTTTTATAGAAACATTTAACCCAAAAATTATTTATAAGCCAGGCACTACAAATGTCGTCGCAGACGCTCTATCTAGAATAGAAATAAATAACATAACAGAAGATGACAATACCTCCGAAGAAAATACCCAACACTCAGCCGAAAGTAGTTTCGACAATGTCATTAATGAAACAAAGAAACCGTTAAACCAATTTAAACAACAATTATTAATCGGAAAAGGAAAATTTACAATACATGAATCACTAAATGTATTCGATAAAACTCGCCACATTATTGAATATGATAAAACTGAAAATTTAATAACCATATTAAAAGAATACCTACAACCTAATCTTACCACAGGTATCCACTGTACCTTAGAACATTTATACGAAATCCAAAATGAATTAAAAAATAATTTTTCAAACAAATTTTTGTATACCCGAACATTTGTCCAAGATATTACCAATAATGAAGATAAAGCAATAATAATTGAAGAAACGCACTGCCGAGCCCATCGAGGACTTGATGAAAATTACAAACAAATATCCAGATTATACTATTGGCCAAACTTGTATAAAAAATTAAAACAACATATTGCAAATTGTGAAATCTGCAATACAAATAAATATAACAGAAACCCAACACAAATTCCTATTGGCGAAGCTCCAATACCAAAAAAAGAAGGACAACATTTACACTTAGATATATTTTATGCTCAAAGCCTAATGTTCATAACTTGTATAGATTCGTATTCCAAATATCTTGTCGTAAAAGAAATTAGTAACAAAAAAAACATTGATACAAAAGTCTATGAACTACTTCAAACATTTCCCTTGGTTAAAACCATCATGACAGACAATGAACCTAGTTTTACTTCAGCACAATTTAAATCTTTCCTACAGCGTTCTGGAATAACAATTCACTTTACAGATCCAAGGCATAGTTTATCCAACGGCCAAGTAGAAAGAGCTCATTCAACTTTAACAGAAATAGCTCGCTGTATAAAAGATGAATATCGTCTTTTAGATTACTCGGAAATAATTATAAGAGCAGCTCAGAGATATAATATGACTATACACTCAGTAACAAATCACAAACCTTATGATATTCTCTATAATAAAGTAGATCATGAAAATTTGCCAGAAAAATTATTGTTAGCACAAACAAAAATGTTAGACCATCATAATAAAAATAGATCGCCCAAAAATTATGAGGTTGGCGAAGTAGTTTACGAAAAAAGATTTGGCGAAAGGAACAAATTAGGGCCAAGATATAACAAACAAATAATTAAAGAAAATCTACCTAATAAAGTAATAATAAATAAAAGACAAAGAATAATTCACAAAGATAACATAAAATAAATAATTCTTTACAGAAAATGACAAATTTAATCTTACAACTTCTACTGGCTACCATATGCAGCACTGAAATAATTGACTATACCAATAACGAATACTTACTACTCAAAGACGAGAAGGATGTGATGACTTATGAGACATACGAAGACTTGTTTCATATTACCAATATTAGCCTTTATAAAGAAATAATAAAAACCGAAATTGGACTTACAAATAAATCTAAAAACTCTGATATCGAATGGGAAATAGCTCAAAACCTTAATATAATCCAAATTCTTTTAACTCAACTTTTGCCCTCAAGAAATAAAAGAGGAATTAATGAATTAGGGACACTTTGGAAATGGATATCAGGAACTCCTGATCATGATGATTTTATGAAAGTAGAAAATAAAATTAACGACTTAATCATAAACAATAATAAACAACTAGTAATAAATTCGAAAATGTTTTCAGAAATTGAGTTAATTTCAAAAACCCTTAACACCATAATCTTTAACAAACAAGCGGTTTTGAGAAAGCACCGTTTGCAACTAATAACGTTTGATTTACAAAATTTAATTGACACTATCACTTTAGCCAAAATAGACATTTTTAATACAAAAATTTTAAACGAAAATGATATAAAAGAAATATTTAAACATGAACAAAAACCAATTGTACTCTCAGATCTTTTAGACATCTCAACATTTAAAATAATAAAAAACCAAGATCTACTTATAATATATATAAAATATCCTATAATAAATGGTATATGTAACCTTTATACCTCAAAAGCCATTTCACAACCTAATGGAAAATTAATAATAGATGATAAGGTAGCATATTGTAATGGAATATTTTATAAAATAACAAATTTTAAAACAGAAGTATTTAATAATTATTGTAAACTTTCAAAAGATAATTCATGTTTTATTAACTTACTTAACGGAAAAAAAGCAAACTGCTCCAAAATTAGAGAAAAAAATCGAAATTTCGAAATTTTAAACGATGGCGCAATTTTAATAACAGGAAAAAATATTGTAAACGAAACAGAATTAAATGGCGCCTTTCTAATCTTATTCAATGACACAGTTTATATAAACAATATTAAATACATAAATGAAAAAAACAAAATGTTAGATTACATATCCCAATATAAATACAACAACTTCGAAATTTCAAATTATATACTATCAGACAACCCTGAACTAAGTATGGATAATATTAATATTTTAAACCCATCAATTCAATTCGGAAACACACAACTACCTCTAACACTAATTTTATTAATCTTAATAATCTTAATTTTGATAACTGGATTATTGTATAAAACAAGAACAAATATTCTTAATACTTTTACAAAAATAATCACCCCGAAACCAAAAGAAAAAAGTACCGAAATTTCACAGGAAAATAATGAAATAGAAAGAAACATAGAAATGACATATGCCGAACTTAATAATCAAATTTCCAACCTTACTTCAAATATCAAATGAATCGGGACGATCCATTTAAGAAGGGGGAGAATTAACATGAACTTTATTTAGCATTAAGATTCAATAGAATTTGTAAACAAATATTCGATTTCAAATCTCAAGCTATCGTAGCAGACGAAAGGCAACTGGAGCCCAAGATAATGTAAACATTAACATCCGAATCAAAATCACCCCATTGCAATCCCACGGTTAAAGTAGACATAAACATCCGAATCAAGATCACGCCACTTCAATCCCACGCTTATCGTGTCGCCAAATATTTTCCGCTAAGCGCAGCATAATTCCATTTCACAATTATTGAAATTACTGAAAAGCTTTTATAAAGTTGAGCTTGAGGAAACTGCAAAAGAAAAGTTCTAAAAGCTCATACTCCGAAGCTTCTTCCAGAATCTTATCTTGAACTCCAAGTTAGTGCAGATCGGGAACTCAAGAATCGAAGTCAATCAAAAAAATGTGAAAATCAACAAGTTAAGAATGACCAATAAATAAATAGTTTATTAAAAATAAAAATCGCATACCGTTATTTATAATTTGCGCGCCTTTACAAGCGATCAATTCAATACCTTCTTTTGTTCTTAAATTGTCATTAATTAGTAGGGGAGTATAGGGTAATGTGGCGAACGATTCGTTTTTTGAATGTTACTTTTCTAAAATCTAAAATCAATATTTTTCAATAGTGTAAACGCAGAAAGTTGCTTACATCTACTGAGCATATTTCTGTAAAATTTGGATTCGAAATTCCAACGCAGCCAAATCCCACAGCGTTCGGCGTGAACCCTTCTTTTTTTGCATTTTCAAAAGTTGTAGGGTAATGTGACGAACGATTTGTTCTTTAATGTAACTTCACCAAAAATCAATATTTTTTAAAAGTGTAAAGGCAGAAAGTTGTAAAATTTGGATTCAAAATTTCAATGTAGCCAAATCCCACAGCGTTTGGCGTAAACCATCCTTTTTACAAAAAAAATATATTTTTTTATATATAATTTACGGAAAAGTTTTTTCGATACGGAAAAGAAAGAATTAATAAGATAATGCCCAAACTGAGAAAAAATTGGTCAAAGTGAAATTTTTTTTAAATTAAATTTAATTTACGTCATTATTAAAAACAATACAAAACAACAATAACACTGCAGCAGTAAATGTTATATATTTTTTATATTATATTATATTTTTTTTACACATAATCAACGATAACAATTAAAATTCTTTAATAAAAAAAGTTCGTCACAATACCCTACAAAAAGTTCGTCACAATACCCGACAAGGTAGACTTGTAGCAAGAACGGTGTCACTCTCAAAAAGGCGCAAAGAAAAAAACGCCAGGTATTAAAAACTGTTGATAAAGATCTCATGT